>CM055112.1:4628781-4733516 GCA_029204225.1 Diphasiastrum complanatum
GTGTCTACTACAAAAGAGCTGTATGGCCTTAAGCAAGCACCAAGGAGTTGGTATTCTAAGTAAGCTTAACACTTTTTTACTCTCTCAAGGCTTGTTATGAGTGAGTATGATCATTCACTTTATTATAGGGTCTGTTGAAAATGATGTACCATCTTGCTAATCTATGTGGATGATATCATCTTGAGTTGTGCATTACATTTTGGGAATAGAAATAATTAGATCTTCTCAATCTACTTTCATTTGTCAAGATAAGTATGCTAATTCTATTCTAGAAAAATTTTATATGGTAGATGCAAAAGCTAGTGAATACACCTATGAAGTCCCATATAAAGCTAACCTATAAGAGGTAGTGAAAGATCCTTCAAGGACATTACTCTCTATAGAAAGCTAGTTGGTTCACCTCACCTATCTAACTATTACTAGACCAGATGTAAGATATTGTGTTGGAAGATTGATCCAATTCATGCAAGATCCTAGTGAGGAGCATTGGAAGCTAGGAAAGTGAGTTTTGAGGCACATCATTGGAACTCGATATTTTGGCATATTGTATGAGGGATCATCATCTAATATTTTTGGATATTCAAATTTGGATTATGTTGGAGATGTAATGGATAGGAAATCTATTAGTGCTCATTGTATTTTCATAGGTGATGGAGCCATATCATGATCTCGAAGAAACAAGCCACTATCTCATTGTCATCTAGTGAGGCCGAGTACAAAGCTCTTACACATTACAAAAAGGAGATGGTGTGGATCAAGAGGATGATCAAGGATCTCACATGCTGGATTTTTTAGAGAGCCCAATCATCTTTTGTGACAATGAATTAGCCCAAAGGTTAGTAAGCAATCCTATCTTTCATGCTAGGAGTAAGCATATTGAGGTGCAATATCATTTTGTGAGGGAGCAAGTCATTGCAAAGGAGGTGGAGCTTCAACATATGTCCTCAAGGGAGTGTGTAGCTGATATCTTCACCAAAGCATTTGAAAAGGACTTGTTCATGAAGCATAGGACATCACTTGGAGTGTTATCAAAGTCCCATGCTAAAACTAGTTGAAGAGAAAGTGTGAAAGATTCAACTCATATTTGTTATATTACCATATTTGACAGATTGAGACCAACTTTGTTTTAGACTTGTTTGACTAATCAAATTTCATTAGTCATTTGAATAAACACTTTTTGAAAGTGTGGAAAAGTTAGAAGTCGAGTTTGAGTAGATTCAAATTAAATGCTGGATACTTTGACTCTAGACCCAAGAATAGTAGGGTTAGCATTTTGGAGGGAAAATCAAGTGGCCAAATAGGGTTTTGAACCTATTATAAAAGGAGGAAACTCATGAAGAGACACATCTTCTCTCTTATCTGTCTCATTTCATGCTTATACATGTTTTCTCTTGGGTTCTACTATCCATTGGTGCACTATTACGTTGTGATTGCATGCAATTCTATGTGTAGAATGATCTATAATTGTTATTTTTGGATCCACAAGTGTGAAATACAGTAGCTTGATGTTTTGTACGGAGAGCAATAGTACTTTATCATTTGATTCATGTTTAATCAAGTTCTATTAGAGTTTGCATCTCATTTTGTGTGTAGATGCTGATTTTTCTACATTGGTTCTACTATCCATTGGTGCACTATACTTGTCATTGCATGCAATTCTATGTGTAGAATGATCTATAATTGTTATTTTTGGATCACAAGTGTGAAAGGACATTAGCTTGCTGGTTTTGTATGGACAACAATAGTACTTTATCATTTGATTCATGTTTGATCAAGGTTATTAGAGTTTGCATCTCATTTTGTGTGTGATGCTGATTTTTCTACATTGGTGATATTGGTAGAGTATCTTCTTTTGTAATACAAGATCTTTTTGTGATTGGATCATCAATGATCTGAAATCCTTCACACTCGGCACTAAAGAGATTCGTGGGATGAGGACCCTACTCCCAATATTCCCTGCCGGTAACTATCTCTGCACTCTAACGTCTTGTCTACCCAAATAATGAGTCTCGTACCATTGCCACAATTCTTTGTGGGACGTGATGGACCACACAACAACATTACTATCATGCCAAGCTTTAGCACCAATTTATGTGGAGGACATGCACTTGGTTGCAAACTGTTTAGAACAACTTATTGTTTTGTTATTTTATTATTTATTTTTTATTTTTATTTTTCTATATTTTTTTGGTACATGAGATTCATCACGTTCAACCCGTGACACTATTAACACCATAAAATGTGTAACCATCCCCCGAAAGTTGCTCTACAACTTTCGCATTGATCTCATCCACGTTGAATTCAATGGGGTTAATATGCACAAATCTTCAAAAAATCAACATCCATGTAATGTCGTGCAATTACTAGAAAAAAGTGAATGCAAATCAATTCACACACATCACGCATCCTTAGGTACATATCATGATGTATGAACGTGCGCTCACGACCATCTCCAACGCTCAACAAATGCTTTGCGAATCTTGACTACTCATTTTTTATCGGCACCCTCCACACTCATCACGTGTATGTTTGTTGATAATTTATGCACCTTCATATATTTCCACAAACTAGAACACTTCAATGGAGCATTGACAATTTGAGCACGACTGCCACATCGTACCACTAGAAGAACCTGACAAAAAATCACCACCAAAAACAATAGGAACTCCTCTAAATGGAGTATACATATCCAATATATCTTGTAGCGACCGATCCACGCAGTCAATAGCATACTTATGTACCATCGGAGCCTCATCCCAAATAATGAGTCGACATGCCATGAAAAGTTACTTAACGGAGATTGTTTCGAGATGTTGCATGTCGAGCTTTTGTTCAATTCTGTCGGAGGAATCTTAAAATCTAGAGTGCACAGTCCAACCACCCTTTCATTAATGATGCAGCGATCCCCTTACGATGCACCCTTACGATGCAACTACCAATACTATCCACCCTTGAGCATGCACGTACGACAACATGATGCTATAAAGGAATGTCTTACCCGTACCACCCTGACCATCTACAAAAAAGACTCCACCACACTCTTCGTACCACATGGTCACGTACTACATGGTCAAAAATAATACGCTGATCTACATTCAATCTCTTGATGTCGGCCTCAACTTGTGAAATGGTCTCGTCGATAACATCTCTTCGCGAAACAAAGGACAAAACTCGATGTCGCTATTGGAAGTGTGAAGCCAAAATTTGTCAACAACTTTCCAGATGTCTGCATGTGCATCTCCACATCAAGAAGAGTCTTATCTATCATAATCTGGCTCACATTAATTGATCTCACACGTGACTGGTTGTCCTAACTCATGTGCATAATCCTCTACTAAATGCGGGTCTATACTCTTCAAAAGGGTCTAATGGGTCGTCATGTCAAGAGAAGTACGATGAACATGAGTCAAAGCTGTGATGGAGTCCCCATGAAATCGCCTCACACAGACAATTACTCCACTCCATCACGTCATTTATAAGAAGTCTTTGCTTGCAAGCATCTCTAAAACGACAAAAACCAACTCACCGTCAATTGTGCACAAGTTCTCAAAACTTGTTGCAACCTCTAACGTGAGCAAAAGAACTCGTAAATAGAATTCATCTCCTTCGGACGAATGGACAAAATACATATGACCAATAGCTGGAATCAATTGTGTATTAATTCGATGGACCCACTTTCGCATTGTCCTGTTATAAACGTAAAATCGTGGCATGTCTTGGTACAACAACTCTTTGGCACCTTCTGCCCTATAACGAGAACGATCCTTAGCAAATAATAGAATCTTCTGTAGCTAGTTACAAGATTCTCAGTGAAGATATGTGAGTAACATATGCGGATTTTGGAGGAATTTGCCAGATAAAGACGTGTGTTTATGTACTGGGTCATAGTGAGATTATTCTCATATGTGCACGATTAATCTTGTTTGAATCTACTATGTATTCCTGGTTACTAAGGTTATCTGGTGCACTTAACCTAGTTGTGGAACATAGACATATGATCAAGTATTGTGTTTGACAATTACTTGCAGAGTTAACACATATGTTTTGATAGATCTATTGGTTAACTTAAAAATGATTTGAATAAGGATCTAAATGTGGTGTTATGGTATAATTGGATTATGCACCTAGACATTTAAGGTTTCTAATAGGGTACTGAATTCTTGGATGAGTATTTTCAGTTGAAAAGTTTACTTGATTCATTAGTGATACTATCCTTGAGAGCTCAACTGGATACTGGATCCTAATGGTTCCAGGAATGGTAAACTGAATTTTGGTAATTCAGCAGAACTTTGTAATCTCTAGAAGTTGTTGTTAAAATTGGCAAAAGCTAACTTGGTTAAATCTTGTAAATACCATAATGACTTGTACCTATCATCATTAGACATGTGTGGAGCCTGTTCCCACGTGTGAAATCTATGCCTAAGTCATTTAGATAGATCATAAATGTTGTACATATCATTTAAATTGGAAACTAGTGGCTAAATTGGCCAAAAACTAGTTTAGTAGTATTATGACACTTGGCACCATTCTAGTGGTAGAAAATGCTATATCACATGGGTAGGAGTGGTCTCCCACGTGTGAAATATCATATAGAAAGTTCAGATCCATTGTATATAGATTTCATACATGTCAAAAGTCAAATCTCCTAGATTGTAGGACCTATCTCCTAATTTGTAGGAATCTAGAAGGTCAACACTAGCCACCAATGATGATGTGGCAAATTAATGGAATCTTAGCCAAAGTGGATATGGATAAGCACTATGACCTGTCTCACACGTGCTGGAAGTGGCTTAGAGAGAGAGTATGATGATTTTTGTATTTAATCCATGATGGATCCACTTTGAGAAAAAAATGAGGCAAGATCTTGGTTTTGGAGGCATATCTTGAGTATTCTCATATTTGTGTTGTGATTTTATGGTTCTATTGCTTTCTAACACTTGTGTACTTCACTCTCTGCTGTAATTCCGTACAGGTACTGTTCTTCACACGTGTGAAGGCAGTAGGTCTCAAGTTTAATCATTTGCTTGTTGTTCTTGCTAGATTTTTGATGGGGAATTGATCTAATTCTAGATCTAATCATTGGTTGATTAGTAGACCATGTAATCTAGCTTCCAACACCTCTTGAGGATCTGATCTAGATCCATTCTTGGTCTTTATTTCTCTGAAATTTCACATGGTATCAGAGCCAAGTACAAGAGATTAAAGCATTGATCTAAACAACACCCAGATTGGCAAGTTTTTTGAGAAAACTCACTAATCTTGAGTGGGCGAGTTTGAAGAGTTAGTTAGCCTTGATATTTGTGCATCAAACTTGGTTGTGGGATGCAGGGTTACTCTTCACACGTGTGAGGACGTACAGTACCAGTTTTGGAGCTATATTTTTCAGTTTGATGCTATATCTTACTCATACACCCAAACTAGCAGGTTTTTTGGAAACTAGCTAATCTTGAGGTAGCGAGTTTGAATAGATAGATAGAATCATTATATTTGTACCAAATATTTTTGTGGGCTTCATGTGTACTTACCACACGTGTGAGGCCGTACATAACCTGTTATGAGCAATAAAATTCAGTTTTGGTGCATTTAATGCCTCATACACCCAAAACTAGTCAATCTAGTGCATTTTTCAAGCTTTGTAATGCATTGTTTCTATTCCTTTGATTTGTTCTTGGTATAGATCAATCATATAGATGATTTGAATCTTTATTACAGTACATTAAAGCTGATCTTCATATGCTTTGGGTGTGCATTAAAGTTGAGAGTGAAAGATTGCCAAAAACCATAGATTAAGGAGTGATTTGCAAGGGAAGAGATTGAAATCCATTGTATCTTCACTCTAGATGTGTTCAAGAGTGAAAGGGTTGAGACTAGAAGCATCTAAGTGCTAGAAGTCAGCCTTGGATAAGTCCTCCAAGTGAAATCTTAAGTGAATTTCTAGAGCACAAACACTCATAAAGGCAAAATCTACCAATACAAGTGATAAGCATTGTTGGAGAGTTCTAGAAGTGATTTTTGAGATCTAAGTCACATTGTTCCACTCCTACTCAAAGAGTTGAGTTTTGTTTGGCTTGAAAGAGAGTCATAGAGGTGTGTAAGTCACATGTGTAGTGTTTGATCCAAAAATCCTAAGAGTTCCTTCCTTTGTAGAGGGCAAGTTCTAGTAACTCATTTCTTGACTTTGGTGGAAAAATTGTCTCCTTCATTGTGATCAAATCTTGCTAAGTGGCATTAGCTCTTTGTAAGCACATATCTTAGTGAGAGAGAAGTATCACATTTTTGAATTTCATTCCAACTCTAAAGAGGTAGAGTCATTGGTACTTGGTGGAGTCCAATAGGGGTGAATGAATTCAATTTTTGAGCACAATTTGACATTGTATGTATGAAACTCAAATAAGTTCTAATTCAACTTTCTTTGTGAGAGGGTGAGGGTCAAGTTGTGATCCCATTGGGAGTATAGAACAAGGAGGAGTCCATATTTGAGTGTTCATACATGGTTGGGATCTTTGTGAATCTCTAGATGTCTAATTTTTAAGCTTGGTGAAAAATTATTGACATAGATTGTTATCAAACCATTTCATGTCCATTCCAAATCTCAAGAGTGAGATTATTTGGGTCAAGAGGATTCCAAAAGGCGTGATTGGATCTGATCTTTGTGTGTTTGAATCAAGTATACATGTCAAGTTTATGTGATCTAGTGTAGATCATTTTTTTTTGTGAAAGTTAGTGGTTTAATTTGTTGTCGAATCAAATCAAATTCAATCAAAATCTTAAGAGTGAGATTATTTGGGTCAAGAGTGAGTCCAAAAGAAGTGATTGAGTTTGATTTTCAAGTATTTGAAACAAAACCCATCCTTTGTTCAAGAATATCAAAAGTTGAGTGAACTAGTCAAGAGAAAAGAAAAATCTAGGAGTCAAATCTTTTCAAATCCATTCCAACTCTCAAAAGAAAGAGTCATTGGTGTTTGTTGAGTCCAATAGGGGTGTTTGAATCTGATTTTTGTGATTTGATAGAGTGCTTTGGTCTTAGTGATCAAAGCAAAAATTAGTTTCCAATTGACTAGGTTGAAAAGAGATATGATTCAAAATTTGTCTTGTGTAGATCCTTCTAGATTGTTGAATGTGTTCAAATCTAGTTTCTTGAGAGTCACAAATTACATTTTGAAAAGTCATATCACAAAGTTTTACTTCCTCATCATGGCATCAATAGGTGGCAACCTATTGGAGGCAAGTAAGGATCCTAAATGCAACCTTTGTGGCAAGAGAGATCATTTTGTCTCAAGATGCTACAAAATGAAGACCAATCCATCCAAGGAGAACCAAAGCAAGGGGGCCGAGGTGAAGGATGGAGATTCAAGTGCAAAATGCAAAGGCAAGAAGGACAAATCTAAGGAAATGTGTTTCCTTTGTGGAAAGATGCATGAGGCCTGGAGTCTCACAAGGACTTACAAGAGTTGTCTTCAAAAATCCATCACCACACATTTCAAACCTCTAGAAGTTTTTCATTTGGAAGTGCATTGTTTGGTTCAAGATGCAAAGAAAGATGTTTCTTTCATGAATGTCACTTGGATTTATTTCATGTTCTTGGAAAGCATTTTGTTTGGAACTTTGGATAAGTTCAAAGTTATTGTTATGATCCAAGAGAAACCAAGCAAAATTAAGGAGGAGCAATCACAAAATGAAAATAGTTCCATTTATGCTCTCATGACATCTTTTGAAGAACTATTTTGCTTTGAAGAGATTTTTGTATCTCAAATGTGGATTAAGGCAATACTAGTTGAGTGTGATGCCTTAATAGATAGCAAAGCATGTTTTCCTTGTAAACTTACATTGAGTATAAAGACAAGGAAATGGAAATGTCTTCATGATGTATTTTCTTTTGGTTTCAATAAGATCATGAATGATGTGTTCATTCATAATGTTGAAAGTTGTAAATTTTCAATTTTAAAGGCAAGTTGTAAACTTCTTATGAGAATAAGTGAAGCATCCAAAGTGGACACTTATATCCATAAGCAAGTAGTTAGCCTTATTGAGATGGAAATAGTTCTTGATTTCAATATTAGAAAAATCATGTCAAGTTGTGGTGATTTTTGGACTTATGGTTCTAGCATAAGTAATATTGTTGATCATAGAAAGTGCACAATGTATGGTCATGTTTATTGTGATCATTATGAGACATGGAGGTCTCGGATTTTCATCAAGGAGGAGCACCAAGAAGTTGATCTTAAGGAGTCATCTCAAGGTTCAAGTGTGCCAAGGATTGAGGAGGAGAGTCCTTCTCAAGTTATGATTCCAAGAAGAATATCAAGAGACATGGTTGAGCTCATATGGCTCACATTTCAAGGGAAAGAGGAGCACATTTCAAGTGGTATATATCTTATGCTTTCTTCTCATATGTCATTTGGTGAATCAATTTGCTTTGGTGAGACTTTTGCAACTCAAAGTTGGAGTAAAGCAATACTAGTTGAGTATGGTGTCTCTCTTGAGAACATAGTTGATGTTCTTAATGATTTCAAATTGATTTTAGATCAATTAGAAAGCAAATGGTTATTTCATCAAATGTATGCTCTTGAATCTTGCAAGAGCAAGAGTGATTTGCTCATTCATAGTATGAAAATTTGTCTTTTTTCATGTATTGAGGCAAATTGTAAACTCTTTATGAGAGTAAGTGAATCATCCTCTAAGGACACTTATCTCCATAATAAAGTATTTAGCCTCATTAGATCTGAGATTAGAATGGAAATCAAGCATGAAGATATGATGCGAACTCTTGGTTATTATAGCATGCATAGTCTTGCCAATGTTGATGAGCCAAATTCTCGAGATCTTGGTAACATGATGTTGGATCTTTGTGATCCTTATGAGTCAAGAAGGACTCTTTATTTTCTCATGGAATTTCAGCTATTTTTGAGCTTTTGGATCAACCATATGTTTCAAGGATGGAACAAATCAATGGAAAAAGTGATCAAGTGGTGCAAAGCTCTCAAGTTCATCAAAGAAGTCAACATCAAGGAGGCACTATCATGGATATGGTGATCTTGGATCTTCATCAAACTCATTGGCTGATCTTCACACCTATGAACCTGCAATGATCAGCCTTAAGTGTTGTAAATAGATGTACCATAGATGTATCAAGTTAGTTTTGAGGAGGAGTGTTAAAATTGGCAAAAGCTAACTTGGTTAAATCTTGTAAATACCATAATGACTTGTACCTATCATCATTAGACATGTGTGGAGCCTGTTCCCACGTGTGAAATCTATGCCTAAGTCATTTAGATAGATCATAAATGTTGTACATATCATTTAAATTGGAAACTAGTGGCTAAATTGGCCAAAAACTAGTTTAGTAGTATTATGACACTTGGCACCATTCTAGTGGTAGAAAATGCTATATCACATGGGTAGGAGTGGTCTCCCACGTGTGAAATATCATATAGAAAGTTCAGATCCATTGTATATAGATTTCATACATGTCAAAAGTCAAATCTCCTAGATTGTAGGACCTATCTCCTAATTTGTAGGAATCTAGAAGGTCAACACTAGCCACCAATGATGATGTGGCAAATTAATGGAATCTTAGCCAAAGTGGATATGGATAAGCACTATGACCTGTCTCACACGTGCTGGAAGTGGCTTAGAGAGAGAGTATGATGATTTTTGTATTTAATCCATGATGGATCCACTTTGAGAAAAAAATGAGGCAAGATCTTGGTTTTGGAGGCATATCTTGAGTATTCTCATATTTGTGTTGTGATTTTATGGTTCTATTGCTTTCTAACACTTGTGTACTTCACTCTCTGCTGTAATTCCGTACAGGTACTGTTCTTCACACGTGTGAAGGCAGTAGGTCTCAAGTTTAATCATTTGCTTGTTGTTCTTGCTAGATTTTTGATGGGGAATTGATCTAATTCTAGATCTAATCATTGGTTGATTAGTAGACCATGTAATCTAGCTTCCAACACCTCTTGAGGATCTGATCTAGATCCATTCTTGGTCTTTATTTCTCTGAAATTTCACAGTTGTTCTAGGAGATTGTATAAAGTTTATATTGTTAAAGACGAATGTTATAAAGGTCTTTAATTTTAGGTTGATTGTAGAATTTGGAACTCATAATCTGATTAAGAATCGGTTTGGAAGAATATTCTTGGAATCCAGTGATTTTCCTTGTGGAAAAGATTTTAGAATGATTTTTATGTATTTCCTGAGTTGTATGTTGTGCATATACTCTAGTATTTTTCTAATGATTAAATATACTTTTGAAATCCTGTAGATTATGATTGACGAATCATACGATTCTAAATGTTTATGATTGACGGATCATAAATTGATACTTAGAGGTCATTAGAAGCTTATAAGGAAATCTTAAGATTCTTAAAATAATGAGTAATTCTTGATCAATTGGGTGAGTTAAGGATTTAATTCTATTGGATGAACTCTAAATTCCTTTATTTCAGCACATACTTGAGATTGTGTGGATCTCATAGGCATTTTCATTAAGTAATTTGTTACTTATGAGAAATTTGCTTATCTTATTGAAAGTGCTTGTGTGCTAAGTAGCTATATCTCCAGATTTATAGGAGACAAATTAATTTATTAATATACAGATAGTTGTTAATTTCTTGCATGGGATGCTATTAACTCATTAGAGTAATTACAATACTCTGGTTTGAGTTATAATTGTCTGAGACTTGATGGATCTCCTAGAGATTTTAGATGACTGAATTGTGGTATTTTAGAATATTTGGATATTCTAAGAATATTTGTACCAAGAAGCATTATTTTCTGCAATACATTAAAATATACAATTTTCAGCTTTTGAATTTGATTTCTAAAATAAAGTAAATCACCCAGTATTTCATGTAATTGGGATTACATAGAGGTGATAAACTTTTCTTTTGAATAGATCAACCCATTTGGAGGATTCATAGCTTAGTGTATCTTTTGGAATTTGAAGTTAGTATTCATGAGTAGGGGCAATCAATTGAAGAATTGTTGCATCTCTGAGTACTTATTCAAATGGATAGATTAGACTAAGAATAATGATTTATGGGAAAGATGTGAAAATTGTCAACATTTCCTTGTCTAGTTTTAGGCCAAAATTGCTAAAAATGGCACATAGTTTAGGATCTGACTTTTCACACGTGTGAAACAGGTCTAGATATTTTTAGTAAGTGTATTTTTTCAGTATGAAGAAGTGTCAAACTTCAAGACCTTCGAAATGAGTCCATTTTCATGTATTTTGGACATATATGCCAATTTTACCTATATAGGGCATATTTTAGGTAAGGAGGGTCTAGAGAGAGGAGAGAGAGTCATCTCTCTCAGCTATATATAGCAGGTAGGCCGTGGAGAAACAGGTTGGAGCAGATCCATTGTATTCATTTGCTTAATGAGAGATTTTTCTATTGGGTTCTCCTTCCATTGTTGGCATTGTGTAGTGATTGAGTTCAAGCTTTGTGTGTATGATCTTAGGTGCTTTCCAAAAGTGGTAGGCTGATGTATTATGGACTGTATAATGCTATTTTGGGCCACACTTGATGTTTATGGAAGTTTCCATTTGTGATAAATGCTTTTTGATCAAGTTCTTTGCATTCTAGGTAGCATAGAATGTGTTGCCAATTCCTAGCTTATGTAGTTTGGAGTGCAAGCATTCAAGCCAATGATCTTGGAGTTTAGATCCACTTAGGATCTGTATTTTTCACATGGTATCAGAGCTGGTTGGCTTCTATTTACAGTAAGTATTCCATTTTTGGTGATATTTGGATGTTTGATCAAGTTCTAGCATGATTTTGCATTGCTTTGTTGATCAAATCTTACTAACCTTTGTTTTGTGAGTTGAACTTGTGGATCAAAAGCATATTTCAGGTCTATTGAAGATCAGAGGCTGAAAAGAAACTATTTTGGATCAGATCATAACACCTAATCATTTGTGATTGTGAGGCTTGTGCATATTCAATACTAACAATGTTCTTTTCAATCCTATTGTTGACAATCTCCATTCTTGGATGAACACTCTCCTTAAGTGGATGAAACTTCTCCTTAAGTGGATGACAAATGCTCTTTTGAGTGAGTTGTAATTCTCCTAAAGGCTGAGCAAAGCTCCCATTTGGATGAAAGATCCCCTTTTTTGGGTGAACATATTGTAAGCTCCATTGTGAAGAGCATATTGTAAAGATTGTCATCAATTTTGGCATAATTTTTGGTGTACTTTGTTGAGCATGTAAGTAACTCTCCTTATGTAATTTGATTGGAGCATTTGCTGGAAGGTGTTAACCATTATGAAAGTGTGTTTTCAGGTTCTTAACAGGTTGAGGAACATTCTCATGTGAAGTGATCTTAGATCTACATCTAAACACCAAGATTTGACAAGATAGTGAAGCTAGTCTTGTGATTCACTAAGTGTGCTCATTCATTCACCTCTAAATCTTGTATTTATCACTTGCTGGAGTTTATAAACTTTTAGAAGTGTGGTTTACATGTGGTTTCACAGGTTGAATCAATATCTTAGTGTGTTGATCATATGTTGATCAAGTTTGTTCATTACTAGGTAATCTTGGCATCCTAGTTTTGGGTATTTTCTAAGAATGCAAGTAACTCTTCACACCATAACTTGATTTGGTCACTTGCTGGAAAGTTTGAGAGCTTAAGCAAGAGTGTGTTCAGGTTGGTTTGATTTTGTAATCCATTCTTAGTGTGTGCAAAGTGTTGCATGTGTTTCAATCTTCCTTTCTATGCTTGGAAACCATCTAGGTTCAAGATAGAAGTGTTTTAGGGTCCTAAATCTTCATAGATCTCTTTATCTATCATTTGTTGAGAGAAAAGTGAGTGCTAAGTGCTTTAGGACAGAACCTAAAAGTTGAAGAAACATTAGAATCATGGCTTCCAATGGTGGGATCATGCTAGAGTCTAGTGAAAGGTTGAGTTCATCAAACTACTCTACTTGGAAAGTGAGGATGGAGTCCTTACTTGAGTTGAATGAACTCATGGACATAGTTGCAGAAATTGAAGAGAGACCTCTCACACTTCAAGAGCAACAAAGGTTTGATAAGAAGGCCAAAAGGGCTCTTCATATCATTAAAATGAATGTTACAAATGAACTTCTCAAGGAAGTTGGAAAGTGTCAAAGTGCAAGTGAGGCATGGAATGCCTTAAAGAAGCTCTTTGAATCAAAGTCCACATCTAGGGTATTGACCCTAAGGAGACAAATATTTTCTAGTAGGCAAAGAGAGGGTGAAAGTGCTCATGCATTTATCTTGAGAGTTAAGTCCCTAAGTGATGATTTAGCATGCATTGATGAGAACATAAAAGATGGTGAAATAGTCCAAGTTATGTTGAATGGTTTGCTAAATGAACATGCTAACCTTGTGCAAAGTTTTGCCATTCAAAGAGTCTTGCCAAGTGTGGTTGACTTGCAAGAAATCTTATTGGCTGAAGAACATAGGTTGCAATCAAAGCTTGATGGTGCATCCTTGCAAGGTGGAGGTGAAGAGGCTTTCTTCACAAAAGGCAAATTCAAGGGCAAAGGTAAAGGCAAAGGAAAATGGTCCAAAGGTGGTAACTTTGATCATGATGATCACTCTTCCTCTTCCTCTTCTACTAAGAACAATAAGTCAAAGTTCAAGTGCTTTTATTGTGGGATAAAAGGACATTTTGCAAATGAATGCCATAAGAAACAAAATGCTAGATCTAGGTTGACATCTAATGTACTTCTTGGAGATGATAATTGTTGTGCTAACTTGGCAAGCTTTGGTGAATCTATGGTCAATTTTTTGGATCCATTGGATCTTGAAGATGCACTAGTGTTACCTACTAGTCATATGGAGTCATGTGGAGCTAAATTAGCATCATGTTTGTACTCTTCTACTCATGGACTTCCAAGGCTTGGTGGTTCTTCAATGGTGCTAGATGGCAAGTGCAAAAATGGAAAAGGTAAGGAAGGAGCTAACTTCATCAATGGAGTTGATGAAGATTCTTCTTTGGAAGTGATTGTTGCTAATGACTTGTTTGTTCATATGGAAAAAGATGGAGATGCTAAGTGTCATTCTTTGCAAGAAGATGGTTGTTCTTCTAATTCTTTTCATATTGATGTATGTAATCATGTGGGAAAAGATGATGGTGCTTTGAGCATGCTTGAAGGAAATGGTTCTTTTACATCTTTTTGTGATAAAGTCATTTGTGCAACAAGTGGTGTCACATTTCTTCATAAAAAGAGTAGATCAAAGGTTTCTATCATGAGACTTGGTGAGGGAGATCACAAGTCAAAAGGAAGAGAAGTATGTGAAGTGTTCAAAGTAGGATGTACTTTGAATGATGTTTTTATGAACGATAGTGAGGAAGAATCATTATCATATGACTCATTACCTAAATCATTGAGTAGAACTTCATGTTTGAAAAGAGAGAGTACTTCAATCACTCTTATGTTGAAGGTACTAAGGATTCTTTTCTTGGCTTCTAATATTCAAGAGTCTTCTACTTCTTATGGTGCAACTATCAAGAGGGAGGTTTCTAACTTTTGTGGTGCTAGCATTAAGAGGGAGTCTTGTGAAGGAAAGGGCAATGGAAGAGTGGTTCTTGGGAAGATCCAAAGCATGGATCTAACATCTCTTCATCAACTCAAAGCATTCTATGATTGTGGTGGATTGTTCATTCATGGTCAAGATGGCAAAAGGTTGGTTGAAGAAGACTACATGGAGCAACTCAAGTGGCAACTTCTTCAAGGCAAGGGAGATATCATTGGTGAGCTTATTGAGGTTTGTTATGAACTCAAGAGGGCTGTTTTGATTAGGTTTGATACTCATCTTCACCTACTCTACTTCATGTTAAATGGAAATGTTGGAATCTATCTTTTGGTTTATGATGGTGGCATTGTTTTCACTAACTATAGTGAAGGGTCAAATTTGAGCATTGATGAGATCTTGTGGGATCTTAATCATGTGTTTGAGAGGGAGTATCTTCAGAGTTTCAGATCTGAAGATGTTCACATATGCAAGATCTTTGATGTCTTATTGGAAGATCAAGAGGTTGATCTTGGATTGCTTCATCAACACCAAGAGACAAGTGGCAATTCGAAGCTAGTGAAAAGCATCAAAGAAGAGACAAATGGTCAAGGCATTTTGGATCTGTTTTTACAGGTTCTTGAAGGTTCAAGTAAGGTCTTTGGAGCTGCAAGGAAGTGTCTTCTTACTCTACCTCACTTGCCTAATCTCATGTATGAACATTGTTATGTCAATGTGTTGAAATTGTCAAATTTCAATAAAACTAGTTCCATAGTTTTGCATCCTTTGGATCTTGGAGATGGAATAGTTATCATTGCTGGTTTGTATGATCAAGTACATGAATTCATTCAGATCTTGAAAGGTATTGAAGTGGTCAATATGTTTTCTTTTGAACAAAGTTCAAGATCTAGTATTCTAGTGTTGGCAAATTGGCAACTTGTTGACATTGTAGGATCAAGCGTTGTGTGCAAATCTTGTGGAGGTACTTCAAGTATTTCAAGTTCAGGTTTTGGTCATTCAAATGGAGTAGGGAACACATCTTTTTGGCATTCATTCACTCAAAGGCTTTCATGGATTGAAGATCTACAAAGGCAAGGTGGTGATGGAAGTTCATTCATGGAGATACATGTTGCATTCACTATATGTATAGTGAAATGTGGAGGAGGCATGCAAACACTTGTTGATCACTTTCATTTACAACTTGTTTGCTGCTATTTTACAGAGAAACCAGAGATGGATACATGGAGGAATTCATTAATTGAGATTCTATGTTCTTTTACATGTACCATTTTTATGATTCTATGTAAAATTGATGTAAGAAATAGTGAAGCATCCTATATGGACACTATTATCTATATCAATTATGTTGTGTCCTATTTTGTACATATTAGGATCCTTGAGAAGAGATCTATTCTGATGATGGAGATCATTCTTAAGTTGGAACAAAGTAGTGTTGTAAAACTAGCAAGTTAAGTTGAAGAGGGAGTGTGAAAATTGTCAACATTTCCTTGTCTAGTTTTAGGCCAAAATTGCTAAAAATGGCACATAGTTTAGGATCTGACTTCTCACACGTGTGAAACAGGTCTAGATATTTTTAGTAAGTGTATTTTTTCAGTATGAAGAAGTGTCAAACTTCAAGACCTTCGAAATGAGTCCATTTTCATGTATTTTGGACATATATGCCAATTTTACCTATATAGGGCATATTTTAGGTAAGGAGGGTCTAGAGAGAGGAGAGAGAGTCATCTCTCTCAGCTATATATAGCAGGTAGGCCGTGGAGAAACAGGTTGGAGCAGATCCATTGTATTCATTTGCTTAATGAGAGATTTTTCTATTGGGTTCTCCTTCCATTGTTGGCATTGTGTAGTGATTGAGTTCAAGCTTTGTGTGTATGATCTTAGGTGCTTTCCAAAAGTGGTAGGCTGATGTATTATGGACTGTATAATGCTATTTTGGGCCGCACTTGATGTTTATGGAAGTTTCCATTTGTGATAAATGCTTTTTGATCAAGTTCTTTGCATTCTAGGTAGCATAGAATGTGTTGCCAATTCCTAGCTTATGTAGTTTGGAGTGCAAGCATTCAAGCCAATGATCTTGGAGTTTAGATCCACTTAGGATCTGTATTTTTCACAAAAGATTTGAAAGCTTAAGGATTAATTTCATGTTTTCTTTTTTCCGTTTTGAGGACAAAACCTGTTTAAGGGAGGAAGAATGTTATGGCCATATTCCGCTAAGGACATGGAATAGTCCTAATATGGTAAACCGGCCCTCCAGTATTCAAGATTATTGGTCACACCTAGATTTAATTCCACATCGAGGCCTGTTGGTGACTAATGACCTTGAGAGGACCCAGACACTCTAATTGAGACATATGGAGTAGTGCATGTATCTGTGACTGATATAGGCAGGAGGTATACATGTAGAGCTATAACCTATTTATAGTTGACCAAGGATGTAACTCATGGAGTTGAGACATATCTTCTTTCTTCTCTATCTCATTTCATGCTTATACATGGTTCTCTTGGGTTCTACCATCTATTGGTGCACTATACTTGTGATTGCATGCAATTCTATGTGTAGAATGATCTATATTTGCTATTTTCAGATCCACACGTGTGAAATACAGTAGCTTGTTGGTTTTTTACGGACAGCAACAGTACTTTATCATTTCATCCAAGTTTGATGAAGTTCTACTAGTTTTTTCATCTCATTTTGCCAACAATCGAGAAGTTTGTTATAAGTTCATGTGATTAGGTCTTGAGGGGAAGTTTTAGTCATGTGTTTTTGCAGTACATGGCACATTGACTGGTATGTTCTTGTCGTTAGGCTCGAACATGAAACTTCAGTCATATTTTTATCTTGATGATTACTTCCATATTGTTGTGTTTTCTCTTTCGCGCTTACTCTTTGTTTTTCTTTTCACTTAGATTCCTCAAGTTCTTGCTTTTCCAGCCACTCCTCAATATATTTTCCAATTCTGCCCCACCATTTTTCTAAAGATTTTTCTTGACTCCGCATAGTTTGTATCTTCCAACCATGAAAAATATTTTCCTTTAAAATCATCAGGTGAGCGTTGTGTGAACGTTGATAAATATGTTGGCCAACAGATTGTGACATTATGATTTGATTTAGAATCTTCATAGAAATCATCTTGTTAGTTTTCCAGTAATTCATCATTCTTAGGATTTAGCACCATCTGATACATTGCCTCTTTCTCTTGACTGCTCAGCTTTTCTTGTTCCATCTGCTCCTTTTGTTCAAGCTTCGTCCATTGTATTACTTCGGCTCTGTCCCTTACCTCTGCATACCACCACCTTCCGAACATCTTCTTTGAATCTTTATAGTCCATCTCATTGAGCCATTTGAAGTAGTGCCCCTTCATCGAACCTGATAATTGCAATGTGAAACGTGATAAATAGTCTAGCCAACATAAGTTAAACTTCTGCTCTGATGTGGAATTATCATCTTAATCTTCGCGTTGACTAGCCAACCCATCACCATGATGATCTTCATTCTTTACTTCTTTCTGTTCTTGACCTTGATCTCTTGGATTAACAATTTCAGTAGATTCTTCTGTTTGTATCACAATCGTTGCTTTCTCATCCGTTGTGGATTGATTCCCAATGACATCATACCATATATTGAACAATTCTTCATTGTTTGTTGTTGTAGTTCCTTTGAACCACTGCAAAGAGCGTTTTAGCACATCTAGAGAAATTCCAGACTTCTGTAGAGAATTTGTCATTTCTTCCATCATTTGATTAGTCTTGATTTTACGTATTTTGATGAGTGGCAGACTTGTATTCAAGATGTGACAAGTTACAAAGTTTTGTCTACGTTTTATTGTGGGGTGTTGTCATTGCTGTTGGTGTGTGATCCTTTGACTATTGCGTTGGCTCATGTTTCTTCTCTTTGAAGATGTCTCTCATCCACCATCTGCAAAAAATTTGTTCTATGTCTTAAAGCCTATTAGTGTCAAGCCACAAAAAGTACACATCCGCTAAGTACATAGATTTCTTCTTCGTATACTTGTGTAGTTACTCAGGTTTCCAAGTTTTTCTCTTATAATCCTGTTCGTAGGACAATATGTGCTTCCATATTCGTTTGCAGTTATCCATATTTCTATGTGGAGACGGAATTAGTTGATTCCACATCTGATGACACTGCTTCATACTAAGCAGCTTATTATGACGCCACCATTGTGGATAGTGAAGCATCTGCTCATCCATCCATTCTTTGAATAATTTTTCTGTTTTTGGATCTTCCATTTGGCAAGCTGAAGATTGGTCATGTTGTCGTTGCTCGCCATGAGAAACTTCTTGAAACACTAGTTCCTTGCCTTTCACCTTTTTTGCAACGGATTGTGTCAACTGTTGTGCATTTGGCATACACGTTCCTGACATCTAGATTTTTCTTTTTGAATATTGCATTGGTTTCTTCAAACCAGGTAGACTTGAGACATCTTGAACCGAGTATGATGGACAAACTAGGACTGGGCGTAACGGGCAATCTAAACAAGGGTGATTTATTCCGTAGTCAACACAATAGGTGGAAAATGCTACAAGATTACTCTGATGAGGACATTCAATTATACGATGCCTACCTCCACACCCAAACATGTGACAGACAGGAAAACTCCATCACCACGCATGTGCGACCAATACACGGGAATCGACGTTTCGTATGGACCCTCTACATAGTATATAGGAGAATCTACAGATGGCTCTTGGAGCATTGAAGAAGATGCAATTTCTAAAATCTCAACTAGATGAGTACTTGCAGTCATATTGCAATGCATCTTGCACAAAATAAAGATGTGACATAATGTAAAATGTATAGTGAAAATCAATCACAAAGAAATAAACACTTAGAAAATCATTAGAGGAATTATCAATCCAAAAAAGACCCTTTAAGTAGATTGACAAAGTTTATTAATGTAAATTACCAGAATAAATTCATTTTCTGCCCAAATTCTTTTTCATTTTTGTCTAGTTTTGATGCTTAACCATTCTACGTACATTACCGTTTGTAGTTCATTAAAAATAGCATAACTTTTTAATTGTAGCTCCGATCAAAACGAAAATTACACTGTTGGAAAGTGCTCAACGTACTCTATCTGCGCACAAGAGAGATATGTGGACTTTTTTTTTTTGGTCTGAAACTTTGACCGGCCATAACTTTTGAACGGTAGCTCGGAAGTAGGTCATGCAGGGTACCGTTAAAAAGCTCTCGTTGAGCGCTTTCCAACTGTATAATTTTCGTACGGTTAAAAAGTTATGCTATTTTAAATGATAATTGCATATTATACTATGAATAACATGTCATGCTTGCGGGCTGCCCCCGGCGCTGAATTATAGCATTATTAAGAAAACTTTTTTTTTTTTCAATCCTAATGAGCTACGTTACGTAGATTTCAAATTTGAGTGTTTTGATTGGTCCATGTGTAAGCAAAATTTGAGAAAAAATATAAAAAGTATCTTTACAAAGAGTCTTTTTGAGATTTAGAACTCCTCTAATGTTCAGTCAAAACAGCTCAAGAGTTCAATCAAATCCATTGAAAAGTTTTGTCAAACTCGCTCACTCTTTTTTGTACAAACTCCTTCTCTTATGCACTTCCCCGAATTGAAACTAAGAATTTTCGAATGAAACTCAATATTCCTCCCTTCCTGAATGGGTCAAAGATATGAATGTTATGTAGAATTACATCATCTTATTGATGAAGGTTCGGTTCAGTCTGACACTAAAAGTCAAAGTTGTGGAGGTTGGACCACCAATTTAATATAGTAGACGATATCCCTAGATGTTCGGTCCAAAATATGAAGGTTGGATATGAAATATCCAAAAATAGTACTTTTGGGCAACCTGGGTCAAATATGGCCAAACTTGGTCAAAGGAAGCTGAATCTGGTGTGAATAACTTCTACAAGTTTAGATAAACATGCCTGCAATTTTTTGTCTGATTTGGACTCGAAACGAGGAAGATATGTCAGTTTGAATTTTTTTTATTCAACTGGAGCCCTTTGGGGGGCCAAAGAATGGAGATTTTCAAAACTTCTCAGAATCATCCAAATTTAGGTGGGTTGGATAGGGCTCAGTGTGCTGAGATCGGAGGTACTTGATTTGTTCAATTTGGCTGAGCGGTTTGTTGTCAGTCAAAGTTGACTGTTGACCAAGTTTCGTTCTAAAAAAACTTGGAACCAAATTTGTTTTTTGAAACTAGGTCCGAATGAGGACATGTCAGAGTGGGTTTACGTCCGAGTGGGGCCATTTACATCTGACAGGTTGGGTTTATGTCCGAAGGCCCATTTAAGACCGACAAGTCATAGCCGAAGGATTGATTTCAAGGTGTTTATGCCCAGTTTACATCCAATGGCCTATGGATAGACTCTAAGGCTCTCAGATCCGATGGTTTACGTTTGATGGGTGGACCCCAAGTCTCTTTACGTTCGATAGAGCGTGAGTATGTCCGATAGGGGCTTTTGTTGCGTCCGACAGGGAGGCCCAAAGAAGTTACGTCCTACAGGGATCTGAAGGTCTTTTTTGCGTCCGACGGGTCTGTGGGAGTGGGATTGCGTCCGATGGGTCTGTGCGGTGGAGTAACATCCGACAGGGAGTGGAGGATTTACAGGGATCACATTTACATCTGATGGGTTGAGCGAACCTGAAGCATGTGTGCAGAGGTGGGGTGGTGCAGAGGTGAGGACCTGAAGCATGTGTGCAGAGGTCAGGACTCAGATCCCCGACGGGTTGTGTGCAGAGGTGAGGTCCGACAGGTTGCTGTTTGCAGATCCGACGGGCTGTTTGCGTCCGATGGCAGTGGTCAGGTCCGAGAGTCTTGAGTTTATCAAGTCAGATCCGAAGAAGGGTTTACGTCCGATGACTATGGTGCGGCTTTCAGATCCGATGCCACAGTTAGCTAGAAAGCCCCAATGAATACAAAATCTTCTAGCTGTGCATTGTTGGATGCTCAATCATTGAACTTCCCTCTTGACAGGTTTTGAGATTCAAAGCAGATGTTAATTTGTGGGTTTACGCATTTTCACAGGACGAGACTAGTGTGTAAGAACCTCTTGCAAGAAACAACACAAAGAGCAGGTGTTTCTCTACGACATAACAACAATTTAATAGCTGGTGGACCTCCTTATAGCCACTATCTTCACATCATGGACAGGTTTTGTTGCGCTGGCGCCCTTTCGGCGGTTTCCCAACACGCGCTTAATTCTAACATTCATCCATCATGCACTTACGTAAAAGCCAACTTAGAAACGTAACAAGCTAAACCATTCAAACTTAAGAAAACTGGAATCTCAACCAACCCGAAAGCCAACTCAGAATCCGTCCCCAAAAGGTAACCAAAGGCAAAGGGTAGCGCAGGCATCCCAAAGGGAGCCGGGAACCACGACTTAGCTTCCCAGCCTTCAACTCTTGCCATCCAAACCCACTTGACATACAAGCAGCCAACTCGCCAACAACGATCAGACTTAACCAACTTGAAGTTCCGAAAACCAACATTGAGATCCAACCTGGCGCCATGCCAGATCGGGGGTCCCGATGTGGGTGACTTCCCTCCAAGCAAGCCGCCCGACATACATCAAACTTAACCAACTCGAAGCTTCGTTACAAACGAGTAACATCCATTCCAAGCAAGCGGTCTGACTTACATCAGACTTAACCAACTTAAAGCTTCATCACGAGCGCTGGAAGCCAGCCTGGCGCCACGCCAGACTGGACAACCATAAACAAGTAACATCCACCCAAGCAAGCCATCCAACTCAGCCGACAAGTTAGAGCCCGTTCCCCAAGAGCTTAACCCATTCACGTTCATGCAAAGAACACTCAGAACCACAAGCCGCGACAGATATGGAAACAACCAGTTTTTGGACCAAATAGTCCCGACAGCATACCGCTGGCGCCATGGACCGAATGGTCCCGACGGCATACCGCTGGCGTCCCGGGATACGACCCTCAGCTATGTGCCAAGTTAAAAATTTTGAAAGCGGCCTTACAACTGGCGCTTTTACCGAATACTGAAACCCAGAAGGTAATCAGAGTCAGTTTGAGGAAAATCCCACTTTATTGATAAATCTGAGAAGGTTACATTTCAAGTGTGTGACCGACCCTAGTCTCCGGGGCGCTAGCATGCCAAGGCGAGAGCCATGACAACATTCCAGCAAGGGAGGCTGAGACTTGGTTGGAGCTCGCCCTGAGTCGCAACCCGCACTCTCCTATGGTATTGGTGTGATTCGGCACCCCCCCTCATACCAAGCACTCTACCCAAGCTGGTAAAGCACGTTTTTCTCTCTCTAGGATTTTCTCTTTTTAGAAAGTCATTCTCTCTCTCTCTCTAGATTTTATTGATCCTCAGGCTTCTTTTAATCATGCCTAGATCGTGTGAGGTGATTGCACATCGATCTGAGCTCTCTGGACTCTGCTAGAACCGATCAAAGATTTTCAGCCATAGGAACTTGGCGCCGGCTGGATTCTGGTCACAGTGGCGCCGGGAGCGGCGCCGGCGCCATTGGCGCCGAGAGCAGCAGGGGCGCTGCTGGCGCCGATGGCGCCGGAAGTAAAGCTTGTAAAGGTAGATTTAGAACACAAAGACAAGCCACACATGAAACCCAAGGCATAGTGGTCGCCAAACTGACCAATTGGCATAGCGGCGAGCCACACATCGGTGACGTGGACCCTTGGACACCGGCGACGCAAAAAGGTTGTAGTAAGGGTCCTTCCACTTGGACCAGTCCCGGAGGCGAAACCGAAATGGTAATCATCCCCAAGGATCAACTTTATTAACTTTGAAAGAGGTTACATTCATACATAGACTGACTGGTTTCGGGGGCACCAACACGTGCTGGGCATTGTGCCTGACTCGTGCTGGTGGAGGGAGCTGAGACCTGGCGACTGAATTCCTGGCGCTAGTTGAGCTACCCAAGTTTCTGTCTGCCGGACTCCCCTTATAGTTCTGGTGTGATTCGACGCGCCCCCTCTGTCCTGGAATATAGTGCTTTCTGGTAAAGCACGCTTTTCTGGACTTAGTTTTTATTTTGCTGATTAAGTCTGGCAAGCTTGGCAGAATCAGTCTGGCTCACGGACATAGGTCCCGGGAGCCGTCCCGGCGGCAGAATCAACTTGACTCCTCACTAGGCCATGACTCGAGCTCCAGAGCTAGCGCATGACTTGTGACTACTTGACTGGCTCACCATAGGTCGGAGGCTCAATCCTTGACTTTCTAACTTGCTCTGGGACCAAGAGGAGCGTCACCCCTTAGAGTTTTACAGGGCACACTGGGTGTACCCGAGTCAGCTTTACAACATCCTCCCCTCATTTGAGAAAGCTGATGTCCTCATCAGGGCCAAACTAGAACTTAAGACTCACGGCAGGGGCTTGATTCACCGGCCGAACTTTATTCACAATTACAAGGGCACGGGCTTGATTCACCGGCCAAGGAAAAGGAGACCTGGCGACTGGATTCCTGATGCTGGTTGAGCTGCCCAAGTTTCTATCTGCCGGACTCCCCCTATAGTTCTGGTGTGATTCGGTGCCCCCCCTATGTCCTGGAATATAGTGCTTTCTAGTAAAGCACGCTTTTCTGGACTTAGTTTTTATTTTGCTGATTAAGCCTGGCAAGCCTAGCAGAATCAATCTAGCTCCTGGACATGGGTCCCGGGAGCTGTCCCGGCGGCAGAATCAACTTGACTCCTCACTAGGCCATGACTCAAGCTCCAGAGCTAGCTCATGACTTGTGACTACTTGACTGGCTCACCACAGGTCGGAGGCTCAATCCTTGACTTTCTAACTTGCTCTGGGACCAAGAGGAGCGTCACCCCTTAGAGTCTTACAGGGCACACTGGGTGCACCCGAGTCAGCTTTACAATAGGTTTTGTCACAAAGTTCTGTGCGCTACTTGTCTGGGATTTCTCAAGAAACTCTAGCAAGTGATCAGGTCGCTATAGGTGGTGCTGACTATGTAGGTAGACAGGTATCAAGTGTGCCATCAACATCCAGATGTGACAATTCCTCTGAAAGTGCATCAAAAGGATGAGCCAAATGTAGGTCCAGACCTTTTCAAAATTGTGCTTTTGAGACCCTATCCTCTAGACCCGAGTGGTCGTTCTACATTTGAGTGCACGTTGTATCTGAGTTTGCACTTAGTAGTAGATCTGAATGGCCTGTGTGAATATGTTTCTTGCAGGATTTATGTTAAGACATACAGTTTTTGTGGATAGTTAGTGAAACATCTCAAAGTAACAGAGTCATGATAGGTTTGTGAGTTGTGTTTGCAAGCTGGGCAATGACGCCAATGTTTACAGATTCTGTGCAAGACAGAGTCCCTTCTTCTCTTCACTCAACCACTCGTCCCATCCTGTTGTAGTATAGTTCTCCCTTGTCTTGACCCTTCCCACCGAGCTTGAACTTTAAGCTTGCAATAAAGATCCTCAACCTAGAAACCAATCAAGAAACCAACATGAAACCAACCAAACAAGAACCCAAAACATGCAAGAAATCATGAACTAAAGAGCTATTTCCAGCAAAGAAATGCTAAAAAAAACAAAAAAAGACAAAGAGTGAAGATCATCATATATGCTGTATTTTTATATTTGGCATATTGAGGCCAACTTTGTTTTTAGACTTAGAGATTGACTTTTCAAAGTCCATTAGTCTAAATGTCATTTGAATAAACACTTTTTGAAAGTGTGGAGGCGAATTTTAGGAGATATTTGAATAGTTGGGTACATTGAATCTAGACCCAAAAATAGTAGGGTTTGCATTTTGGTGGGAAATTGTAGCGCAGGCATCCCAAAGGGAGCCGGGAACCACGACTTAGCTTCCCAGCCTTCAACTTTTGCCATCCGAACCCACTTGACATACAAGCAGCCAACTCGCCAACAACGATCAGACTTAACCAACTTGAAGTTCCGAGGACCAACATTGAGATCCAACCTGGCGCCATGCCAGATCGGGGGTCCCGACGTGGGTGACTTCCCTCCAAGCAAGCCGCCCGACATACATCAAACTTAACCAACTCGAAGCTTCGTTACAGACGAGTAACATCCATTCCAAGCAAGCGGTCTGACTTACATCAGACTTAACCAACTGAAAGCTTCGTCACGAGCGCTGGAAGCCAACCTGGCGCCACGCCAGACTGGACAGCCATAAACAGGTAACATCCACCCAAGCAAGCCATCCAACTCAGTCGACAGATTAGAGCCCGTTCCCCAAGAGCTTAACCCATTCACGTTCATGCAAGGAACACTCAGAACCACAAGCCGCGACAGATATGGAAACAACCAGTTCCTGGACCAAATGGTCCTGACAGCATACCGCTGGCGCCACGGACCAAATGGTCCCGACGGCATACCGCTGGCGTCCCGGGATACGACCCTCAGCTATGTGCCAAGTTAAAAATTTTGAAAGCGGCCTTACAACTGGCGCTTTTACCGAACACTGAAACCCAGAAGGTAATCAGAGTCAGTTTGAGAAAAATCCCACTTTATTGATAAATCTGAGAAGGTTACATTTCAAGTGTGTGACCGACCCTAGTCTCCGGGGCGCTAGCATGCCAAGGCGAGAGCCATGACAACATTCCAGCAAGGGAGGCTGAGACTTGGTTGGAGCTCGCCCTGAGTCGCAACCCGCACTCCCTTATAGTATTGGTGTGATTCGGCACCCCCCCCCATACCAAGCACTCTACCCAAGCTGGTAAAGCACGTTTTTCTCTCTCTAGGATTTTCTCTTTCTAGAAAGTCATTTTCTCTCTCTAGATTTTATTGATCCCCAGGCTTCCTTTAATCATGCCTAGATCGTGTGAGGTGATTGCACATCGATCTGAGCTCTCTGGACTTCGCTAGAACCGATCAAAGATTTTCAACCATAGGAACTTGGCGCCGGCTGGATTCTGGTCACAGTGGCGCCGGGAGCGGCGCCGAAGCCGTTGGCGCCGGGAGCAGCAGGGGCGCTGCTGGCGCCGGGGACATAGCTGGCGCCGATGGCACCGGAAGTAAAGCTTGTAAAGGTAGCTTTACAACATCCACCCCACCTTTATAAAATCTGATGTCCTCATCAGATGTCAGATTAAAGTGAAGGTGTCTCCCAATTAAAATAACTATACATTTAAGCTACTTGGCACAGTACTCAATTTACTGGCCACTTTTTATTAACATTGAAGCTGGCACACCACAAGTCGGAGGCTCAGCTCTTTGTACTGAAAAATTACATAACTTGAAAATATATCTTTGTCTGGGAAAAGCGTAGATTTGATTTCTCTTTCGTAAAACCCAAGAACCTTATTAACTGGTGACAGAGGCCTTTCTTTGAAATGTTCGCCCCTGTCGCTTCTGACTTTCGACTTTGGAACTCCTTTGAGCTCCTGATTTGTCCTTGATGCACTTTGTGTTGAGCTCCCTGAGCTCCAGATTTGTTCAGTTCCGCACAGGTATCAAGGCTCCCTGAGCCGAAGGATTTATCGTTTGATTGCCCACTTTATGGTCCACTCCGTGCCTTGTTGCTTCTGCACCTTGATTTCTCTCCTTGTCCAAGCCTGATCTTGATACTTTTCCATCTTGGCTCTTTAAGGTAGGCAAAGATTGAGTACTCCGCAATGCACCTCTCACTTAGCTTGAAGTAGCTCTTTGAATCAGCCCAAATGTAACCATTGACCTCGTGGAAAGCCAAAGGGTCGCACCAGTTTGATCCGCATCCGAACTATCTCTTCGCGTTTGTTTGAAGCACCATGTCCGTCGCGCAAAACTTGACTTTCACAATTCCATCACTGGTTAGTTGCCTCACAGTCAAAACAAGAAGTGTACATCGAGCTTGGCTTCAAGTAGCTCTCTTTGAATCAGAAACATGCACCCAGAGTTTGCACTAATCCGATCTCAACGCGAACTGTCCTCTAGCGTCCGTTCGAAATACCGAGTCTTTCATGCAAGACTCAATTTTCACAGTTCCTTCATTGATCAGCTGCCTTACACGTAACACAAGCCGGCGTACTCATATGTTTCCTCATCATTGCTGGTCCAGAGAAAGCCTATAACAAACTTTCCTTTCCACAACAAAAGCTTGTCAACTTATTAGGTCCAAAGTTCGCCAGTCTCCTCGTGTGAGTATGGCTAGGTCACCTTGAATTTGCTCCCATTTTGATCAACTTTCATTCAAAATTTGCCCCAAGAGAGAGGTGTGTGTGATAGTTCCCCTCCACTTAATAAATCAGCTGATCGGACTTAGAGTAGAGTTCTTCGGACAAAAAGCCTTTCCAACACCTTGCTTCCCATCTGCTAGGATTATGGCTCGATCCAACTTGTTGCCAATCTCTGAAGAGGATCCTAGTCTTTTCCCCTTTGAGGAAAAACCCAACTGATACTGGATATTACCCATGCTCAGTGAGTTTCAGTTCCGAAGGTGGCCATCCCAAAATGAAGACCAACTGCTATAGAAGATCTCCCCTGAAATTACCCTTTCCAACTTTTGACTTCCTGCTTGCGTCTGGTGGGCGTTGTCGCAAATGAAACTAACCCAAGAAACAGGCTAGCCACCCATCCTTTGCAAACATTGAGTCGTTTCGTTGTCGTTCACGTGTGAGTACTTGAACTGCAAATCCGCCCCACAGATTCTGTAGTCCTCTTTGTTTGATGGTATCAGCCTTCAAAAGAAAAGGTTCCTTCTCGAGCCATCAGCTCCTTGTATCACAAGCAATCATGCAAACCAGGCAAAGCACGAGTACTAAGACTCACCACGAATACGTACAAGTAAGACACTCAGGCAGGTTTACTAACAAGTAACAAAGACAAGGTCCCCCTTTGAGATGGTCCTGCCAACGGACCTTTGCCTGGCCGCGCCCATACAAATCGATCACGGAATCAGCCCACATAGGACACCCCTCCAACCATCCGTGCTTTCACCATTAAGCAGGACATTGCCTCAGTCACGCCCCACCACTTTTTGGTCGATAGCCCTTATAGCTAAACGATCGGCAGCTATCCTTGAATATACCACCCCCGTGGACGCACCCGTGCTTTCACCGTCAGGCAGCACATTGCCTCAGTAACGCCCCCACCAAATCTAGTCGATAGCCCTTATAGCTAAACGATCGGCAGCGTACCCCCCAATCGTGGACGCACCCGTGCTTTCACCGTTAGGCAGCACATTGCCTCAGTAACGCCCCCACCAAATTTGGTCGATAGCCCTTATAGCTAAACGAATGGCAGCTATCCTTGAATATACCACCCCCGTGGACGCACCCGTGCTTTCACCGTTAGGCAGCACATTGCCTCAGTAACGCCCCCACCAAATTTAGTCGATAGCCCTTATAGCTAAATGATCGGCAGCATACCACCCAAATCGTGGACGCACCCATGCTTTCACCGTTAGGCAGCACATTGCCTCAGTAACGCCCCCACCAAATTTGGTCGATAGCCCTTATAGCTAAACGAACGGTGGCCATCGCGAATATGTCACCCCGCACCCCACAAGGCACAGACCGTGCTTACACCATCCTAATGGCAGCACATTGCCTCATCTGTCCTACGTGCAGACGGCGCCAGGCCCGAACCGCGGAAACTGACCGTGCTTACACCTCAAGGGCAGCACTTTGACTCATCAAGCCCCCGTCCTGCCAACCACCCCGACCGTGGACGCACCCGTGCTTACACTGTGGGCAGCACCTTGCACAACAGTTGTCTTGATGAACCCCAAACCGTGGCCATTTCCGTGAGATTCGTATAGCTGACCGGCCAGTCGGCTCTGATACCACATGTAGCGCAGGCATCCCAAAGGGAGCCGGGAACCACGACTTAGCTTCCCAGCCTTCAACTCTTGCCATCCGAACCCACTTGACATACAAGCAGCCAACTCGCCAACAACGATCAGACTTAACCAACTTGAAGTTCCGAGGACCAACATTGAGATCCAATCTGGCGCCATGCCAGATCGGGGGTCCCGACGTGGGTGACTTCCCTCCAAGCAAGCCGCCCGACATACATCAAACTTAACCAACTCGAAGCTTCGTTACAGACGAGTAACATCCATTCCAAGCAAGCGGTCTGACTTACATCAGACTTAACCAACTGAAAGCTTCGTCACGAGCGCTGGAAGCCAACCTGGCGCCACGCCAGACTGGACAGCCATAAACAGGTAACATCCACCCAAGCAAGCCATCCAACTCAGTCGACAGATTAGAGCCCGTTCCCCAAGAGCTTAACCCATTCACGTTCATGTAAGGAACACTTAGAACCACAAGCCGCGACAGATATGGAAACAACCAGTTCCTGGACCAAATGGTCCTGACAGCATACCGCTGGCGCCACGGACCAATGGTCCCGATGGCATACCGCTGGCATCCCGGGATACGACCCTCAGCTATGTGCCAAGTTAAAAATTTTGAAAGCGGCCTTACAACTGGCGCTTTTACCGAACACTGAAACCCAGAAGGTAATCAGAGTCAGTTTGAAAAAAATCCCACTTTATTGATAAATCTGAGAAGGTTACATTTCAAGTGTGTGACCGACCCTAGTCTCCGGGGCGCTAGCATGCCAAGGCGAGAGCCATGACAACATTCCAGCAAGGGAGGCTGAGACTTGGTTGGAGCTCGCCCTGAGTCGCAACCCGCACTCCCCTATAGTATTGGTGTGATTCGGCACCCCCCCCATACCAAGCACTCTACCCAAGCTGGTAAAGCACGTTTTTCTCTCTCTAGGATTTTCTCTTTCTAGAAAGTCATTTTCTCTCTCTAGATTTTATTGATCCCCAGGCTTCCTTTAATCATGCCTAGATCGTGTGAGGTGATTGCACATCGATCTGAGCTCTCTGGACTTCGCTAGAACCGATCAAAGATTTTCAGCCATAGGAACTTGGCGCCGGCTGGATTTTGGTCACAGTGGCGCCGGGAGCGGCGCCGAAGCCGTTGGCGCCGGGAGCAGCAGGGGCGCTGCTGGCGCCGGGGACATAGCTGGCGCCGATGGCACCGGAAGTAAAGCTTGTAAAGGTAGCTTTACAACAGAAATCCCAGTGGCCAAATAGGGTTTGGACCTGCTATAAAAGAATGTAACTCGTGAAGAGAGTGATCTTCTCTCTTCTCTATCTCATTTCATGCTTATACATGGTTCTCTTGAGTTCTACTATTCATTGGTGCACTATACTTGTGATTGCATGCAATTTTATGTGTAATATGATCTATAATTGCTATTTTTGGATCCACACATGTGAAATATAGTAGCTTGCTGGTTTTGTACGGACAACAATACTACTTTATCATTTCATTCAAGTTTGATCAAGTTCTATTAGTGTCTGCATCTCATTTTATGTGTAGATTCTGATTTTTCTACATTGGTGAGACTGGTGTGAAGGATTTCAGATCATTCAAGATCCAATCCATGTCCCTGAACTTTGGTTACAATAAGGAGCAAACCAATGTAAAAAAAATTGCATCTACATACAAAATGAGATGCAAACTCTAAGAGATATTGATCAAACATGAACCAAAACATAAAATATGTTTGTTGTCCGTACAATTACAGTAACCTAATGTATTTCACACGTGTGAAACTGAAAATAGCAAAGTATGAGCATTCTATACACAAGATTGCAAGATAACGCCAAGATAGTGCACCAATGAGTAGTAGAACCCAAAGAGAACCATGTATAATGATGAAATGAGAGAGATAAGAGAGAAGATGTGTCTCTCCATGAGTTACATCCTTTTATAGAGTGTCGAAACCTTATTTGGCCATTTGGCTTTCCCTCCAAAATGTAAACCCTACTATTTTTTAGTCTAGATTCAATGTATTCAAAGTTCTCAAACTTGACTACCAACCTTCCCATGCTTTCAAAAAGAGTTTATTAAATGTATTTTAAATTAATATAACTTCAAAAAGTTTATCTCTAAGTCTAAAATGAGTTTTGGCCTCTTATTGACAATTTACCAAAATATGACTAAACTAGACTAAACTAGTTAAAATCTCTCACACTCCCTCTTCAACTAGTTTTGGCATAGTTTTAACCATACTACTTTGATCCAACTTTAGAATGATCTCCATCCTAAGTATAGATCTAAAGTTCTAAGGTTCTAAAGAATCTTTCATAATTGATATAGAGAATAGTGTCCAAATTGGATGCTTCACTATTTTTTACATCAATTTTACACATCAAGATATAACTAGACCATGAATGAGCCTCCATTTCCATCTTGCCACAAGAAACCATCAAACCTTGGAAATCCATGAGTAGGTGAGTATATAAATGATGCAAATCCAACACCACCTGACTCCATAAACCAAGTAGGTTGCACTAGTCCATCTTCAAGATCTACTTGACACAAGAAAATGACTATGAATTCACCAAAAATTGACAATCTCCAAGTATTGGCATCAAGTAACTCAACACTTGAGAACTTGATCATGGATGAGTGATATAATGAACCTCCAATAGCTTCATTTCCATCAGCAAAACTAGCCAAGAATGCTAGTACAACTCCGTTCTAGAAACATTCACCAAAGCACTTCCCAGAATCAAGCATAAAAAATTATTCAGCATGCTAAATCTGATGAAGACACCAAGGCACCCACCATGACCTTAAGGGAGACTGTTGGAAATTAAGTTCACAGTCTTCTCCTTGGTGATACTATTTTTTTATCAAGATTTTTTCTACACGTTTATAGGTCATTGATCTAGGTCCAAAAAAAACCTCCTTTGGTTCTATGTCTGCTTATTGATACCTACAAGAATCACATAATTCAGACAGCCGAACTATTCGAAGGATGACTATGTCAGGCTTCCGGCTGAGCTTAATCCATGGATCAAAGACTAAAGGGTAAGCATTCCTGTTCTTTTCACATTCGAATGTCAAGTTCAAGAATTTGAAGAACACTGAAGACTTGGCCATCTTCAATAACTTCAACAAATCAGTGTTTTCTACCAGTCTGCAAAAATATACTATTTTTGCAACAGTCGGCAGAAATGAACTGATTGTCGCATAGTTCGCATTTTTTTCAACTCCCAAAAAATGTGACAATTTTTTGATAGTGACTTCTTTTCAAGTAATTCAAAGAAGCGAACTTTTTGTCGGTTTTTTCGCATTTTTCCAAAATGCAACAAAATACAAAATGTGACTTTTGACATTAGTTTCAACACCTTCGGGTTTTTTCCAACACCTTCAGGTTTTTCGCAAAATCTGAAAAATGTGAAGGTCGTCTATTTTGATGAGAACCATCTCCAGCTACTTCCCAAGAAAATGTGAGAAATGTGAAGTATGCGACATTATTGTCCACGTCAGCTATCTCAAGTCACCTGACCCATGTACACCTATTTAGATGTCGTTGTACTCTAAATATTTGCAAAGTACATGATCAAGTACATAGCTAAAGCTAAACTAGTCTTGCAATTATGGATTAGTTAACGATTCTTGTAAATACAAGGATGCAGCTATAAATATGTCTTCAGCATGCATCAATCTTTAATGCTCCGTGATGCAAACTAATTTGTCAGAGCGGAAGATATTCAACATCCAAGTTATGCCGACATTTTGGCTGTAACATTCTGTGTTGTTCAAGATTTCAGTGTAATATACTAGCAACACATTCCTATCTGTGTCTAACATAGATATCAGTGTTGTGATTTTGATTACACTTTCCTACTGCATGTTTACATTCATTCACTCACTCTGATCAAAACACGGACGTCTACGACTCCTCAATTTATGATTAGGCAATGGTTGTCTACGATGCCTAAGGAACCAGCATTATCATACTGCACTATCACCATAAAATTTATGATTTAGTCCCTTGGCAATATGCTCTAACTTATAATAAGGAGGTTGAGCTGACTGATGAGCAGGTCCTATACCACATGGACCCAAATCGTTACGGAATCAAGAAAGTACCAGCTCAACTGTCACAAAAGTTTGCTATGGCAAAAGTCTCAAGGATCGATCCACCAAGGGCGCCTGTGAACAAGAAGAATCAGTTGAAGCAACGCTACAACCAGGTGATCCGATGGAGTGATCTATCCGAAGAGGCTATAGCTATAGTGGATGTTGCCACGAGGTGAATGTCACACCAGTTTTGGTGAAAGACAACAAGGATGAATCCACCAATATGACAAAAAAGGACAAAAAGAAAGTGTTGGATTCCTTGAAGTCAATCAAGATGGACTCAGATACAGCGTCATCCTCTATTCAGATGACAGAAAATCAAAAGATGACCAGTCGGGCTAAGATCAATATGTTGAAAGAGAAATTTCGACAAGCTCCAGTTTACGAGATGCCTGAGACTTTCAAGAATTATACCTTGGACAACGTGGTAATTATGATGTCGCAAGCCCAGTGAGAACCTGATCAAAGTCAGGCACCAACGGAACAAGTCTTTGAGGGACCTGTGCGAACACAGTCGATGAACCTTGCCAAGCAAGGTGAAGAATAAAATATAGCGCATGTGAGAGAGCAGTTAATGCCCACACAGTTCAAAGGACTATGATCATTGTTGGTGGAGTATAAAGATTGTTTTTCCTAGAGTTATAGTAATATGAAGGGCATTCCACCAATTGTAGTCCAACACACCATACCCTTGGTGGATGGAGCAGTCCCCAAGGTGAGTCGTTACTACCGCTGCAACCCAAACTACACATAGCTGATCAAGCAGGAGTTTCAGAAGCTGTTAGATGCAGATTTCATTTATGAAATCGAACACATGGAATGGGTATTGCCGATAGTTATAGTACCCAAGAAGAACGACAAAATGCAAATTTGTGTGAATCTGAAGGCGCTCAATGCAGTCACCAAAAAGGATCATTTTCTTTTACCATTTACGAAAAGTGTCCTCGACGGAGTAGCTGGCACCAAAGCCTACAGTTTTTTAGACGGCTTCAGCGGCTACAATTAGGTGAAGATATCCCCCCCCCAAGACCAACACAAGACAACATTCACCATGGAATGGAAAACTTATGTTTGTAAAGTAATGCCATTCGGACTTTGCAATGCCCCAAGCACTTTTCAGCATGCCATGCAGGTGGCATTCAAAGAGTAATTGTTTTGGACGATCTGTGCATGCATGGACCAGACTCAGGACACTTATCCAATTTGGAGAAGGTGTTACAAAAATGCCGCAATTTTCAGATCTTCTTGAATCCAGAAAAATGTCAATTTTGGGTTACGCATGGCTTGATTCTCAGCCATATAGTGTCAAGACACGGGATCGCCACAGACTTATCAAAGATCAGGATCATTGTTGATCTACCACCACCAGGGACGATCCGCGAAGTCTACATCTTCATGGGTCATGTTGCATAAGTGAAACATGTTTACTAGTTGTGCATGCACTGGTAGCTAAAAAGAAAAGATGCAAAGCATGGCACGATCACAGGTTACAAAAGAAGGATCTTCGTTCTGGAGATTTAGTCCTGATCTATAAAACCAAGGCGATCAAGGAAAAATTAAAATTCACAAGCGAAGGTCCTTATTGAATCAAAGAAATTCTTAATCATGGTGAATCTTGAGAAGCTAGATGGGACACCGCTCGACACACCCATCAACGGTAGCCGATTGCACAAATACTGGCCACTGCAATGAGATAGATCCAGATTGGTGGTGGCATGTTATGAAAAGCTATTCTGCTAGGCCATCACAACTAGATCTAGGAAGATCAAGCCAAATCAAGCTAGATCCATCAAGATTCGGCCAGATCTAGCAAGATCGGGGAAATCGATCAGGATTCAAGAGGGATCCAAATCCATATGGGATGAAGAGAGCAGATCATTAGATTATGCCAATAAGTCCCCCAGATTTGCAGATCAGAGACCTCGATCTCAATAACTATGGCAAATTAAGGGCAAAATTCAACCAAAACTGATGGATCTATTACCAAATATTCATCAAAACTTTCAGAGAACTACCAACAGTCAAATCAAACATGGATGAAGTTGATTACTAGTTTGCAAATGTTAAAAATCAGAGAATCTCAAGATCTCGTCAAAAAACACTCTAAAAGAGCACTTTTTTCATGATTTTTGGAGATCCCCTGGGAGATAGCCCTTGAAACTTGGACAATCACTAGATATGACCCAAATGCATCCATAAAAATCTCTGCGAGAGTTTTTTATGGAGAAATTATCATTTTTGAGTGTGTGTGAGGGTTCTTAGAGGCTGAATCTTCATAACCTTAGCAGAGCATCAAGATCATCCTATCGACCTTCGCAAGGGGCATAAATGGAATCAGAGCAGTGAAATTAGCCTGCCTACATGATCTGATCTTGAAAATCCAATCACAGGAACATGTTGTGAGAGAGATCACCTCCTACAAGAGTTGAACCCTCGCAGACAGGGCAACCAAATCACCTTCTGAACTCTCACAGACTTCTCTGAGGTCTTAGAATTTTGTGAAGAAGGTCCTTGCCAAAATTTGGGTGGCACCGAACAAGGAAAAGTGGATTTCACCTACTACGCACTCTAAATTCCGCTATATAAGGGCTGAATTCGAGTCATTTGTCACTTTTGCTGGCGAAGCTCTGCTCAAATTTTCATTGAAATTTCCAAGTTCTTTGTTTGTGACCAAACTTTATACAAGTTATCATCTGCACATTTCAAATCCAGATCTGCGCTCTGAACTACAATTCTTACCATCCAACACTCATTATTCACATTTTTTGACGTTTCCACATCTTTTTATTTCTTCCACCATTTTTTACTTTTTCGCACTTTAACTATCACTGCTAATATGGCATCTTCATCCTCTGAAGACTCTGGCACCAAGCAGGTGATCCATCATGAAATACCTTCGGCCACTGGTCCTTACCCTCTAACACTCTGATTCAACCATGGCTTCAGACTGCTGGCCCACTTATTGAGGCTTGTCAATCAAATCAAACTAAATATCCTCTTATCATCAAAATGATTAGTCGATATCGAATAAACCAGAATTAATTTCAACTAAAGTATGGTCACATCTACAATTAAGACTACAAAAGTATGGTCACATCTACAATTTATTGCTGAAATTGACAAGGTTAAGCTATAAATATTTGACCTTTTTTATATCCATTCATTATAATTTCGGAAAACTCCAACGACCATTATTTCACCCAATAGCATATCGACGCGCATATACTGCATGTGAAAACCAAAGAGGCAATTCTCGCACGCTGAACCGATATTGGAAAATAATGTGAATGATCAAAGCTTGACTAGATAGATTCTCCTTAGCTTTGGACAATATGAAGAGTCTATCGAATCAAACTTTGATCATGCAAAATACCCTCCAATAATTTCAAAAATTTTCCAAAATCTTCTTTTCCTACAATAGCAATTCGACGTGCACAGTGAAAAATCATTGTCTTCTCCAAAGGCGCGCTGATCCGATAGCCAGTATTTCACCCAATAGCTAATCGACGTGCATATATAGCATGTGAAAACTAGAGGTGCTATTCTCATGCGCTGAACCGATATTGAACGGAATATGAATGATCAAAGCTTGACTCGATAGATTCTACATAAATTTTGGACAATATGAAGAGTCTACCGAATCAAGCTTTGAGCATGCATAATGGGGTCCGATAGTTTCCAAAATTTCAAAAAAAATTATTCCTGCAATAGAGATTCGACGCGCGCAGTCCAAATGGAGAATAACCATCTTCTGCCAGGCGCGTGGATCCGATATCTGATAGGCAGAAAAATTGAATTGGGGCGCCTTATGAATGACTAATAAAAAAGTTCTGAATGAGCATTACATCAAAAGGAAAAATCTCGTCTTTACTCTGCTTAAATAGGACGAGAGATTGTAATAATTCTCCTCGTACATGTTTTTCAATGATGTCCATTTATCAATTGTTTATTATTTGTTTAATGATTATTCGAGGAGGTTACTGATTAAATATTTAATGTATTTCGACGCAGGTACAGATTCTAGGGTCAGGGCTAATGATGATCAGTTGAATCTAGTGATAGACTAGTTAATGTATTCCGACATAGGTACAAATTTGTCTCACTTTGATTGGTGGATAAATATAGGCTGTGTCTCTCAGTTCGTTATTTGACAAATGTATGGCTGTGATCAACATTAATTGGCTATAAATATGGGCACCACTTGCCATATTTCGATTCCGTGATCTTTTATTCTGAACTCACTAGTCTTTTTGTTTTCTTTCTATCTCGCGATATCGAATCGACGCGTGCCTTCCCAAACAGTGCATGGTTGGATTCATTCAGGCACGCTGAATCGATATCAACCACTTCTGACTTGTGCTCACGACAAATTTCAATCTCGTCCTAACGATATTGCATCAAGGAACTGAACTTCTTACTAAAACTACTTTACAACAATTCCACACCTAATCTAATATCTACGGTGGACTGTACTCATTCATTTGTCTGAGTATGAATTATTTTATGATCCTGTCAGTGAGAACGCATGTGCTATGATTTTATTTTTGCATTTACAATCTTTCAGACTGTTCTTAAAAGAGAACATGGATCTAGAAAACTAACAAATCCATAGTGTTAACAGACCCTCCTTGTCGTCATACCTCTGAGAGCTTGAAAACGTCTCATCAAATCGGGAGCATGGGGTAATAGAGTAGGCCCTCAAGATTGGATGTGGCGGTATCTTTGTTACTCAGGTAGGGCTTAACCATCATTAGAAATGGTGCCCCGTGACACTTTTAGGACTTTTATGTTGGACCAATCCCCCGCCAAAAATGAGCCTACCGGGAGCAAGTTTATAGGGAACATTGGTTGAGAGACAATTATCATATAGATGAACTACAAAGCATACATGTCAGTTGTGTGAGCTGTTTAACCTGCCAGACGCTTAACATTGGTGCGTCTGCCAGGAGTGACTAGATAAGAGAATTTGTCTGGAGGATAGTCATACTACCAAAGATCTACGAATGTCATGTATCTTAAATTTCATGTACTAAGAACAATTTTGTTGTTTAGATCTTTACCCACACACCTAGTGGGAGTCTAGACTTTATGAGGGAAACATTTGGTGTACCTAGATCAATGAACTGAACATATGAGCTGTTTGTGAATTAGTTGTGGTGGTTCACCCATCAGATGAATTTTGAAATATGCACACCCTCAAGAGATCCATAAAGAACATTGAGATGAAGAAATGGAGGGGATGCATTTGATCGGGCCTTGCCAATATTGTTTGGTAATATGAGTCGTAGGACCCACAACGATAGACATAATAGCTTTCGATGACACAGGGAAGTGCAACCAAGAGACCTCGCCATAGAAGTCAGTGCCAACAACTTTCTTGTCCTAGCCTCAGTCTACATCTGCACTCATAATCCTTCGGCAATACAAGGTGCGTATGCCATACACATACCCAATGCACTAGCTGCCCTAGGTTTCAAATAGATTCTGACCTTGATTGTTAAAGGGCAATTAGAGATATAAGCAATTAGAGATGTTGTTTCTTGAAGCAAATCATTGCATGTAAGGGGTTGAAGTTATTTAATCCTAGATCATTGCTAATCAAAGACATAGAATGAAATTGCAAAGCTGTCAATTCTCTACTATGAAGCAATCTTACACATTTGTTTTGGATTTTAATTCCCTTGGTAAAAGACCTGCATGATCTTCTCTTTGTTCTGTACCTAGAAATCTACTAACTATGGAGACTATTGAATTGTACTCGCCACGTCCCATATTTAGTCATGGTCAGCTGTATGTCGCATTATCAAGAGTGCAAAATGTCAAAAGTGTACAAGTGTTGATTGTTGATACTGACGGCCGATTTACAGATGTGGTAGGAGTGGCAAGGTGCACTCAAAACATTGTATATTCTAAAGTGTTGTAGTATTAGTTTTGGAATAAGGGTTAGAATTACATTAGATTTAGGATTAGAGTTAGAGTACAATTAGAGATAGATTAGGGTTAGGATTTAAGTTAGGGTTTACATTGACATTGGGTGTTACATAGAGTAGGGTTAGGGTTATATCAGGGTTAGTGTTAGATAGAGCAGAGTTAGAGTTACATTAGGGTTAGTGTTAGAGTTTGGGTTTAGAGTGGGATTATCTGATAGACAAAGATTTGGGATTGTTGAAAATAAAAAAAGCCATCCAACTTGACTTTTGTGGTTGATGAAGATTTTCATCTTGCATGTAGTGTTACAACTTGTAAATGTCAAAATTAGCCTTGTAGGAACTCGAGCTACATCACATGCAATAAATTATAGTCATCATATGTGACATGCATGTAGATTTAGATCATGAAATGTCAAATTTGGGCTGGTAGAAACTCGAGGTACCATAAATGCATAAAGTCCTAGTTGTCAAAGTGACATGCAAGAGTTGTTATGGACACATGCAAGTAAATTTGTATATTAGTAGTGTTGATATGTGTCACTATTTTGGAAGATTACCCTTTTAGATGTGGAGAAAAGTAGTTGGCATGCTAGTACTACCATGAGCTAGTATCATTTCCTATATATGTAAGTGAGAATCCTCACTATTCTTGATGATACATTGTAGCAAATTCATGTCAATTTGGATTTTGTACTTGTAAGTTTGTATTGTGATTCTCTCTCCAACTCGAGGAGAGACTTTTTCTCATGTAATAAAGTTTCATTTTACTTTCCCACACATGTGGAATCTAATTGCTTTTGATTATTTGCATTATAGATTGTGATCTAGCCTTGAATTCTAGTGTTAGATTGTGAATTTCACTCTAAATGAGATCTATTACTATCACAAAGCTTAGGGAAGGTCATTAATATATTTGTGGTTTTTCCACATGTGTGTACTTGCTAGTTTTTTCACATGGTATCAGAGCCATACTAAGCTTGTAATGTTATAATCAATTTGTTCATGAGAAATTATGAGACAATTCAAGCTAGGAAGCAGGATTTCAGAATTTTCTATCAGTTTTTGAGGATCTTGTGGATTATTGAGGTCATAAATGGTATGATCAGATCTGAACAGAGGCTGTACGGATTTCAGACTGTTCACATGTGAAATACAACCCATTTCAGTCCTTTTGTTCTCCCTTATGCTTCATCCAAAGATATTGGTAGTATAGCTTGCTGGAAAGCTAGACAAGTCTACTTTCCATTCCAATTGATTTCAAATCATTCTGATGAGCCTAGCACGAGTTGTAAACACTTGAAGTAGGGTGGGTAGGTTGCCTAAACATGTGTGGCCACTTTTGACTTGATCCAAAAAATTGTTTGTTTGATTCAAAATCCATTTCTGAGTATACCAACCTAGTTTGTATTACATTGGTAGGATATTTGAGATTCATCTTAAATTCTGTTGCAAGATTTTATGTAGGAATAGATAGTACACCTTCTTTGTGAGTCCTATACTGAAAGAGAAAGCAACAAAGCTTTTTATGTTGTCAATCAAAGATAGAATTGTTCTAGACAATTCTTGAGGTCATTGACACATCATTTCACACAAGAGAGTTGTGTTTGAGTTGCATGTGAGATCCAAGAGTGTTTTCAATTCTTTGAAACTCGTGGAAGAAGTTGACATCAAACTTGTGCGTGCTTCATCACTAGATAGAGGCAAGATCAAAATTCAAGTTGATTGATTTCTTGTTGTGAGAAAGATCTCACATATTTTGTTGCAAGAATAGGTTGGATCAACATTTCAAGTTAGATCCTAGGCTGAGAAAGTAGCAGCACATTCAATTCCACTTGTTTGTCATTATTAAAAAATTTCTCAAAGAGAACATGACATCCATAGGTTCATATCTCTTGGAACATGGTGAGAGGTTAACATCTTCCAACTATTCTCTTTGGAAGATATGAATGAAATCATTATTGGTTCTTCAAGATGTAATGGACATTGTGTTGGGAATTGAAGTAGAACTTGAAGCTACTAATGAAGCTCAAACATTCAAGAAGAGATCCAAGATTGCTCTTCATTTTATTAAAATGAATGTGTCCAATGAAGTGTTAAGAGAGATTAGCTTTTGCAACTCAGCCAAGGAGGCTTGGGACATCTAATGATGGAGATCTAGATCCTTGGTGGATTGATAGTGGAGCAAGTTCACACATGACTTTTCACAAAGAGTACTTCACTTCTTTGTTGGCATATGGAGATGACAAGAGGGTAATCTACATGGCCAATGATGGTGAGTGTGCTTGGCACAATTCCTATTTATCTCTCTATTGGATTTATTCCCTCTACTCTCCTTAAATCCCATTTTAATCTGTCTCCATTCATGCTGCATATTTACTAACATTGTCGCATAGTCTGCATATTTACATGCAAATCTGCACAGACGAATAAAAGGTGAAAAAATCACAACACTGTGTTTTTACACACGTCATGGTGACAGGCGAAAAAAAAAAAAAAAGGTGACACTATCTTACAGAATGTCAAAGGTGCCCTAAAAGCATAGGCACCCTGTAAATCAAATCCTAAGGCTACTTGTAAGAGTGATGCACTTTTCGCATCATCATCACCAACGGTCACTTCAGCACTGACTGACATCGCACCCTTTTCATGCTCACCCCATGCAGCTGCGCTAACATATTGGACAACAACTGCAGCCACCCACGATCTCTTACAAACAGCACATCCACTCTATACTTTCCACATCTGCACACCTGTAATATAATGTATATATATACTTGATACCATTGTGTATTCAGGTCAATGAGTGAATGAGTTAATGAGTTGACGATGAATGAGACGAAGTAGATGCCTTGTGCATTGATTCTTGATTGTCAACAATAAGGTTTTATTCCTTTACAGATTGGATAAGCTTCGTAGGGCACGAGGTTGCATCCTCTATTGTCTTGTGCTCTACCGCATTATTGACATGTATACATGATATACTCAATCTGATACAGTTCTTTGTTCTGCGTTCAGATCTATGTTAATATTGCTATGCTTATCATTCAATCTGTCTGATCTTTCTGATTGTTCATTCTGGTAATAGATGACTAACATTTAGTCTTGTCTTTCGCAAATCATTCGCGACTAATTATCAGTCGAGAACCATCTAGCTCTTCGCGAATCATTCACAATGAATAGTTTGTCTTACTATTCACGACAAACTATTCTTATGGAGCTTCATTCATTTATTAAAGTTTGGATACGTAATCAAGAACGACTGTGATTCCCATCACTACTGTTTTGTTTGTTCTGATAGACGTAGTCATGCTTACGGAGAGAGTTGTATAGCTCGTTCCGCTATGCATGAATAGTTTTTGTTCGAGTTCATTTCTCATTCGTTTCTTGTTCAAGTTCATTTCTCATTCATGTTTGTCTTACCTCTTTGAGCTTATTCCTAAACCCTAAACCCTTCGTTTCTAACATACGACACTTTTCCTCAACTCGTTCATCTCCCTCTCTCCAACATGGTATCAGAGCTATTTTCATAGCTTGATAAGCTTCCACAGTACAAGACTCTACTAGCCAATAGAGTAATTGTTTTCTTGTTCTGTATTTTTCAGTATCAGATTTTCATACTTAAGTCACTGATAGTTTCTCCTATCACTTAGACTAACTCTTCCACATGGATTCCCAAGGGAAAACCAGTCCTATCATGGACAAGCTTGATGGAGCCAATCACCATCTGTGGAAATTTAAGATGAAAACTGTACTAATGGCAAAAGAATTGTACGACGTTGTTACAGGTGCAGAAGGGAAACCCTAAGCAAACGATGTGACAATCGCCAGATGGAAGCTGAAGGATGGAAAAGCTTTCGTGCTGATCATCCTCAACATCACGAATACCCAGATTGGCCATGTATCTGAGGCTTAGACATCGAAAGAAGTCTGGGACATCTTGAGCACACTATACGAAGTGCAAGATATATAGAATCACACTAATCAATTCAAGAGCCTACTAAGACAAATGGCCACTGTCAAATCTGTCATAGATGATCAAGACGCAATGATGCAACTGCTTACAAGCTTGCCAAGTTCTTACGACAGCTGGGTGATGATCATCATGACTCATCCAGAATTGACTCTCGAGAGTCATTACTGTGTTGTTGTAGGAAGACACGCGAAGGAACGAAGCCTCGAGTTCCTCAACTGATTCTCACGCCTTGTACACCAACAAGAGCACGACAAAGCAGAAGAAGAAGAAAGGCCAAAGCAATCAAAGCCAGACCAGAAACCAGCTCAGCACAAGGAATAGTCGAATCTGTAGACAAAGAAAAAACTGTTCTACAAATACTGCAAACGAAACAACCACGAAATACAACACTGTCGAATACTTCAAGTGAAGAACAACAACAAAGGACAATCGAATCAAGTGGCAAATGCAGCTGCAGAAGCTCCACAGCCTATTCAAGAAGCTGATCATGATGCCTTCATGACCAATCATCAAGGAGCATCTGGCGACAGTTCTTGGTTCTTGGATTCCGGAGCCACTCAGCACATGACTAGTCTCATTGGCTGTTTCGAGTCCTATACACCCTACAGTATCCAGAAATTTGTTCACCTTGGTGACAATAGCACACAAGCTATTAAAGGTGAAGGCACTGTAAGATTATGCTTTGCAAATGATCAGTCTAAGTAACTCTCTAAAGTCTTGTAGGTACCAAAGTTATCTACGAATCTGCTCTCTGTAAGCAGAATCACAGATCTAGGACATAGAGTAGAGTTTGAATGTGATCAGTGTAAAGTAGTTGATAGGACAAGTAAGATCCTAGCACTCAGAAAGAGACATGGATACTTGTATAAATTGAGTCATTGCTTTTCTGCCTCTAGTCAGGCTCTTAGTATTTCAATTCATTCAAATAAAAGTTTACTTTGACATTATAGACTTGGTCATTTAAATCATGCTACTGTACAACAAATGTCTAGACAATCTATTGAGTTTTATCTCGACTATCCTCGTGAAAAGGTCGAGTTACTACTCAAGACTCTCTAGTTGGTAAACAGACTAGGAAACCATTTAAGTCAAGCCATCAACATGTTGCATGTTGCTAGAGAATTGCTAGATGTTGTACATTCAGATATTTGTGGCCCGATGAAAAACCCTTCGCTGAAGGACGCCAAGTATTTTATGACCCTTATTGATGAATTCTCCAGAAGGACTATGGTGTATTTTATAAAGAAAAAATCAGAAGCCTTCAACTGCTTTAGAATCTTCAAGGAGCGTGCAGAAAAGGAGACTGGAAGGACGATCAAGGCCCTAATGTCAGACAACGGTGGAGAATACATCTCTGTCGAGTTTAAGGAGTACTGCCAAAGCCAAGGCATTGAGCAACAATTCATCACTCCTTACAGTCCTCAATCTAATGGTTTAGTTGAGAGGAAGAACCGTACTCTGGTTGCATATGCCAAATGTATGCTATTACATGCATCGTTGCCCATTAGATTCTGGGCTAAAGCTGTCTCCACTGCAGCTTATGTCCAGAACAGATGTTTGACCAAGGCCCTCTTAGACATAACACCCCACGAGGTGTGGACAGGCTCTAAGCCTTCTTTGAAGAACCTAAGAGTGTTTGGGTGCATTGCCTATGCATATTTCCCAAAGGACACAAGAAAGAAATTGGACTTCCAAGGTCTCAAGACCATCCTAATCGGATATACTTCATCTGATAACACTTACAAGCTGTACGATCCTGATACCCAGCAAATCTTGTATAGTCGGGATACAGTCTTTATTGAGGATTAGTTCATCGACCTCAAAGACAAGGATATTTCTCAAGAAGAACCTTCATCACCTACTGTTGACACGACAGTCCAAGCTTCTGGCTTAGGCGTATGTATTGTCAACCCACTTCGAGACAACAAATCAGATGAAGATGTTTCTGCTACCCAACAACAAGTCCCAGGGGTAGTTCATCAATCAAATCCTCCCAGAAGATCAAGCCAAGTGCGCACATAGCCCACAAGGTATACTCTTGAGTCTGCCTGTCTCTTGATGTAGGAACCGACGACAGTCGAAGAGGCACTTAGCCAACCAGACTCTGATCTCTGGAGAGAAGCCATGGACGGATAGTATTCCTCTCTGATCAAGAATCAGACATGGTCATTAGTCAAAGCTCCTATTGGCTACAATATCATTGATTGCAAATGGATCTTTAAGATCAAATATAATGCCAACGGAGCAATTGATCGAAGGAAGGCTAGACTGGTAGCACAAGGATTCACCCAGATCTCGAATGTCGACTACAGTGAGACTTTCAGTCCAGTTGTCAGACATTCGTCGATCCAGATGCTCTTATCTTATGCTGCAGCTGCCGACCTCGAAGTACATCAACTTGATGTACAAACAGCCTATCTGAATGAAGTTATACAAGAAGATATCTACATCATCCAGCCCGAAGGATACGTTCTGGAAGACATGAAGAATCATGTCTTTAAACTCCACAAAGCACTGTACGGCTTGAAACAGTCTGCCAGGGCTTGGTTTCAGATGATCAACACACTTCTCATTGAACAAGGATTTAAACCAAGCACTGTTGATTGCAACGTCTATTCCAAGTCGGTACCACAATCCTTCATTATCATCACCTTATACGTGGATGATACGTTGCTCTTCAGCAACAATACCAATATGGTTAAGGATTCGAAACAGATGCTGTTCTCAGAATTCGACATGACTGATCTGGAAGAAACTCTGGGAATTCAAATCCACAGAGACAGAGCAAATCGACTGATTTACATAACTCAACAAAGGTAACTTCATAATGTTCTTAACAGATACAAATTGATGAATTGTAAATTAGCTCACTCACCAATGGATCCAAGCCTGCATTTGTCAACAGACCAATGTCCCCAAACCAAACAGGAAGAGGAGCAAATGAGAGAGTATCCGTATCAATTGATACTAGGATCTCTCATGTACGCAATGGTCTGTACAAGACCAGATATCTCTTTTGATGTTAGCTCACTCAGCCAATACATGGCTAATCTTGGCATTACCCATTGGAAGGCTCTTATTCGAGTCATGAGGTATATTCGAGCTACCATGGACTAGTGCATCTGCTATGGAGATGTCAGCAACGACAATCTTCATCAACTCAGTGGCTATTCTGATGCAAGCTGGGGAGGAGATGCAGACAATCAAAAGTCCACATCTGGATTTACATTCTTCTTCAATGGCGTCCTATTTCGTGGAACAGTCGTAAGCAAACCTCTATCGCACTTTCTTCTACTAAAGCAGAATACATTGCTGCTTCTCAATCTATTAAGAAAGCGTTTTGGTTGAGAAATTTGTTGTTAGACATTAATTTGTATCAGTACAACCCTACAACTTTGTTCACGTGTGTCTACTACAAAAGAGCTTGTATGGCCTTAAGCAAGCACCAAGGAGTTGGTATGCTAAGTAAGCTTAACACTTTTTTACTCTCTCAAGGCTTTGTTATGAGTGAGTATGATCATTCACTTTATTATAGGTCTGTTGAAAATGATGTTACCATCTTGCTAATCTATGTGGATGATATCATCTTGAGTTGTGCATTACATTTTGGGAATAGAAGTAATTAGATCTTCTCAATCTACTTTCATTTGTCAAGAGAAGTATGCTTATTCTATTCTAGAAAAAATTTATATGGTAGATGCAAAAGCTAGTGATACACCTATGAAGTCCCATGTAAAGCTAACTATAAGAGGTAGTGAAAGATCCTTCAAGGACATTACTCTCTATAGAAAGCTAGTTGGTTCACTCACCTATCTAACTATTACTAGACCAGATCTAAGATATTGTGTTGGAAGATTGATCCAATTCATGCAAGATCCTAGTGAGGAGCATTGGAAGCTAGGAAAGTGAGTTTTGAGGCACATCATTGGAACTCGATATTTTGGCATATTGTATGAGGGATCATCATCTAATATTTTTGGATATTCAAATTTGGATTATGTTGGAGATGTAATGGATAGGAAATCTATTAGTGCTCATTGTATTTTCATAGGTGGTGGAGCCATATCATGGATCTCGAAGAAACAAGCCACTATCTCATTGTCATCTAGTGAGGCCGAGTGCAAAGCTCTTACACATTACAAAAAGGAGATGGTGTGGATCAAGAGGATGATCAAGGATCTTCACATGCTGGAATTTTTAGAGAGCCCAATCATCTTTTGTGACAATCAATTAGCCCAAAGGTTAGTAAGCAATCCTATCTTTCATGCTAGGAGTAAGCATATTGAGGTGCAATATCATTTTGTGAGGGAGCAAGTCATTGCAAAGGAGGTGGAGCTTCAACATATGTCCTCAAGGGAGTGTGTAGCTGATATCTTCACCAAAGCATTTGAAAAGGACTTGTTTATGAAGCATAGGACATCACTTGGAGTGTTATCAAAGTCCATGCTAAAACTAGTTGAAGAGGACGTGTGAAAGATTCAACTCATATTTGTTATATTACCATATTTGGCAAATTGAGACCAACTTTGTTTTAGACTTGTTTGACTTTTCAAAGTTCATTAGTCATTTGAATAAACACTTTTTGAAAGTGTGGGAAAGTTAGAAGTCGAGTTTGAGTAGATTCAAATTTAAATGTTGGATACTTTGACTCTAGACCCAAGAATAGTAGGGTTAGCATTTTGGAGGGAAAATCAAGTGGCCAAATAGGGTTTGAACCTATTATAAAAGGAGGAAACTCGTGAAGAGACACATCTTCTCTCTTATCTATCTCATTTCATGCTTATACATGTTTCTCTTGGGTTCTACTATCCATTGGTGCACTATACTTGTGATTGCATGCAATTCTATGTGTAGAATGATCTATAATTGTTATTTTTGGATCCACAAGTGTGAAATACAGTAGCTTGATGGTTTTGTACGGAGAGCAATAGTACTTTATCATTTGATTCATGTTTGATCAAGTTCTATTAGAGTTTGCATCTCATTTTGTATGTAGATGCTGATTTTTCTACATTGGTTCTACTATCCATTGGTGCACTATACTTGTGATTGCATGCAATTCTATGTGTAGAATGATCTATAATTGTTATTTTTGGATCCACAAGTGTGAAAGACAGTAGCTTTCTGGTTTTGTATGGACAACAATAGTACTTTATCATTTGATTCATGTTTGATCAAGTTCTATTAGAGTTTGCATCTCATTTTGTGTGTAGATGCTGATTTTTCTACATTGGTGATATTGGTAGAGTATCTTCTTTTGTAACCCAAGATCTTTTTGTGGATTGGATCATCAATGATCTGAAATCCTTCACACTCGGCACTAAAGAGATTCGTGGGATGAGGACCCTACTCCCAATATTCCTGCTGGTAACTATCTCTGCCTCTACGACTTGTCTACCCAAAATGATGAGTCTCATACCATTGCACAATTCTTTGTGGGACATGATGGACCGCACAACAACATTACTATCATGCCAAGCTTTAGCACCAATTTATGTGGAGGACATCCACTTGGTTGCAAACTGTTTAGAAACTCTATTGGGTACACATGAGATTCATCACGTTCAACCCGTGACACTATCAGCACCATAAAATGTGTAACCATCCCCCGGAAGTTGCTCTACAACTTTCGCATTGATCTCATCCACGTTTGAATTCAATGGGGTTAATATTGCACAACTCTTCAAAAAATCAACATCCATGTAATGTCGTGCAATATTAGAAAAAGTGAATGAAATCAATTCACACACATCACGCATCCTTAGGTACATATCATGATGTATGAACGTGCGCTCACGACCATCTCCAACGCTCAACAAATGCTTTGCGAATCTTGACTACTCATTTTTATCGGCACCCTCCACACTCATCACGTGTATGTTTGTTGATAATTTATGCACCTTCATATATTTCCACAAACTAGAACACTTCAATGAAGCATTGACAATTTGAGCACGACTGCCTCGTCGTACCACTAGAAGAACCTAACAAAAATCACCACCAAAAACAATAGGAACTCCTCTAAATGGAGTATACATATCCAATATATCTTGTAGCGACCGATCCACGCAGTCAATAGCATACTTATGTACCATCGGAGCCTCATCCCAAATAATGAGTCGACATGCCATGAAAAGTTTACTTAACGGAGATTGTTTCGAGATGTTGCATGTCGAGCTTTTGTTCAATTCTGTCGGAGGAATCTTAAATCTAGAGTGCACAGTCCTACCACCTTTCATTAATGATGCAGCGATCCCTTACGATGCACCCTTACGATGCAACTACCAATACTATCCACCCTTGAGCATGCACGTACGACAACATGATGCTATAAAGGAATGTCTTACCCGTACCACCACCCGGACCGTCTACAAAAAAGACTCCACCCACTCTTCGTACCACATGGTCACGTACTACACGGTCAAAAATAATACGCTGATCTACATTCAATCTCTTGATGTCGGCCTCAACTTGTGAAATGGTCTCGTCGATAAATATCTCTTCGCGAAACAAATGACAAAACTCGATGTCGCTATTGGGAAGTGTGAAGCCAAAATTTGTCAACGACTTTCCAGATGTCTGCATGTGCATCTCCACATCAAGAAGAGCCTTATCTATCATAATCTGGCTCACATTAATGATCTCGCACGTGACTGGTTGTCCTAACTCATGTGCATAATCCTCTACTAAATGCGGCTCTATACTCTTCAAAAGGTCTAATGGGTCGTCATGTCAAGAGAAGTACAATGAACATGAGTCAAAGCTGTGATGGAGTCCCCCATGAAACCGCCTCACACAGACAATTACTCCACTCCATCACGTCATTTATAAGAAGTCTTTGCTTGCAAGCATCTCTAAACGACAAAACCAACTCACCGTCAATTGTGCACAAGTTCTCAAAACTTGTTGCACCTCTAACGTGAGCCAAAAGAACTCGTAAATAGAATTCATCTCCTTCGGACGAATGGACAAAATACATATGACCAATAGCTGGAATCAATTATGTATTAATTCGATGGACCCACTTTCGCATTGTCCTGTTATAAACGTAAAATCGTGGCATGTCTTGGTACAACAACTCTCTGGCACCTTCTGCCCTATAACGAGAACGATCCTTAGCAAATATTTGAATTCCTTTGCCTCCTCTTCTCTACAAAGGTGCCAAATCAGCCAGTAAGCCTCACTCGTAGAAAAATATCAAGCATTCAAAAATTGCTCTATCTCATTCACTGACCCTTCTATCTGACCACTAGTGTAATGACCACTATGGATAAACCTCTAAGATGAGGATAGGAAAACACAAGAGAGATAGTGGAGCAAAACCACCCAACCAAACCTAGATCCCTCCTAGAGAATCCTCTTGGATCTAGCTCCCAAGCCATGCCATGTGATAGCAAGAGGCGAAGAGCTCAAACGGTAACCTAGACCAAAGTCGTCGACGAAATAATCAATAACTCAATATCTAGAGAGTAGGATCATGTACATGAACCCATGCAATCCCCATGCTGGTCAACTATAAATAGGTTATAGCTCTACATGTATACCTCCTGCCTATATCAGTCACAGATACATGCACTACTCCATATGTCTCAATTAGAGTGTCTGGGTCCTCTCAAGGTCATTAGTCACCAACAGGCCTCGATGTGGAATTAAATCTAGGTGTGACCAATAATCTTGAATACTGGAGGGCCGGTTTACCATATTAGGACTATTCCATGTCCTTAGCGGAATATGGCCATAACATTCTTCCTCCCTTAAACAGGTTTTGTCCTCAAAACGAAAAAAAGAAAACATGAAATTAATCCTTAAGCTTTCAAATCTTTCCCATAAATCATTATTCTTAGTCTAATCTATCCATTTGAATAAGTACTCAGAGATGCAACAATTCTTCAATTGATTGCCCCTACTCATGAATACTAACTTCAAATTCCAAAAGATACACTAAGCTATGAATCCTCCAAATGGGTTGATCTATTTAAAAGAAAAGTTCATCACCTCCATGTAATCCCAATTACATAAAATACTGGGTGATTTACTTTATTTTAGAAATCAAATTCAAAAGCTGAAAATTGTATATTTCAATGTATTGCAGAAAATAATGCTTCTTGGTACAAATATTCTTAGAATATCCAAATATTCTAAAATACCACAATTCAGTCATCTAAAATCTCTAGGAGATCCATCAAGTCTCAGACAATTATAACTCAAACCAGAGTATTGCAGTTACTCTAATGAGTTAATAGCCCCATTTCTAGCATCACATGCAAGAAATTAACAACTATCTGTATATTAATAGATTAATTTGTCTCCTATAAATCTGGAGATATAGACTAAACTTAGCACACAAGCACTTATAGACTACAATCAGTAAGATAAGCAAATTTCTCATAAGTAACAAATTACTTAATGAAAATGCCTATGAGATCCACACAATCTCAAGTATGTGCTGAAATAAAGGAATTTAGAGTTCATCCAATAGAATTAAATCCTTAACTCACCCAATTGATCAAGAATTACTCATTATTTTAAGAATCTTAAGATTTCCTTATAAGCTTCTAACGACCTCTAGGTATCAATTTATGATCCGTCAATCATAAACATTTAGAATCTTATGATTCGTCAATCATAATTTACAGGATTTCAAAAGTATATTTAATCATTAGAAAAATACTAGAGTATATGCACAACATACAACTCAGGAAATACATAAAAATCATTCTGAAATCTTTTCCACAAGGAAAATCACTGGATTCCAAGAATATTCTTCCAAACCGATTCTTAATCAGATTATGAATTCCAAATTCTACAATCAACCTAAAATTAAAGACCTTTATAACATTCGTCTTTAAGAATATAAACTTTATACAATCTCCTAGAACAACATCTAGAGATTACAAAGTTCTGCTGAATTACCAAAATTCAGTTTACCATTCCTGTAACCATTAAGATCCGGTATCCAGTTGAGCTCTCAAGGATAGTATCACTAATGAATCGAGTATATTTTTCAACTGAAAAATACTCATCCAAGAATTCAGTACCCTATTAGAAACCTTAAATGTCTAGGTGCAGAATCCAATTATACCATAACACCACATTTAGATCCTTACCCAAATCATTTTTAAGTTAACCAATAGATCTATCAAAACAGATCTGTTAACTCTGCAAGTAATTGTCAAACACAATACTTGATCATATGTCTATGTTCCACAACTAGGTTAAGTGCACCAGATAACCTTAGTAACCAGGAATACATAGTAGATTCAAACAAGATTAATCGTGCACATATGAGAATAATCTCACTATGACCCAATACATAAACACATGTCTTTATCTGGCAAATTCCTCCAAAATCCTCATATGTTACTCACATATCTTCACTGAGAATCTTGTAACTAGCTACAGAAGATTCTATTTCTCATGAGTAAATAACATATCTGGGAAATCTCGGACATGAATAATTCCACATCTCAAGTTTTCCAACCATCATACTTTTACCAACAAAATTTCTTCAACCAATCAACCTACTTCAGACCTTAGTGCACAAACTAAGATTAGACTGACTTATACAGACATTTTTGGACAAAAGGTTTAGATTAAAGCTTTATTCTACTGATCCAATCCATAACTAACTGGTGTTTGGTAGCCAATCAGTAAATCTTAATTTAATCTTTACCATTGCTTCCTATATTCATGAATATCTCATAGCTCAAAACTCCCAAATCTCCTCTAGTTTCAGATTATTCAAAAAGATAATCTAGCTGGTGCAAACTATCTAATGGATGATCCAAGCAAGCAAATGAAAACGATCTCGATAAACCAACTCCAAGATTCTGCCAGTTTCACCGAGCTATCAACAATTTTAGAAGCTTACCCTCTGGGCATTGTGCGCGACAACATCCAGCAAAGCGTGCAACTACTTAAAAAGCTTGCCGCACCATAGTGTGCACCTTTGTGCTGCCTCATTGGCGTGGGACCGCCAATGCTATAAACGAGAGGGATAATGTCAGCCCCAAGGAATCCCTTGTATTTAATGGTGGCATTAGAAGAGTCACTGTGGCATGTGTTTTGTTTGTCCACAAGTAACTCAATTTTGTAAGCAATAATGTATAGGAACATTAGACTTAGACCCTTTTCCATTTAAGTTTTCACTATTACCAAAAAATATTTGTAATACTTTAAATTTAGAAAGTCTAAGTTTAAAGTTAATTCTAAGTTTAAAAGGTCTACGTTTATTTTGTTAAGTGAAATGAAGATACAAGAAGTCACTTCTGCTTAGCAATAAGCTTTGGGAGTATCCCATAAGCATCTTACCATATGGGCATACTCATTGTATATATAGAAGTGGATTTGGGGGCGTTAGGTAACACTTGTATAAGCCCAAGCTTTAATACACTAATCTATTATTGCTTAACTTGTGTTCTCACTTGTGGATAAAATACTTGGTGGTAGGTGCTCGAGCCACTAAGCTTTCCTCAATCGGCTTTATGTTATTGTGCTTGTGATTATGAGATTATTTCTCTTGTGCACTTATCTTCCCTTCCCTTGTGGGAGTTAGTTAGGACTACCTAGGAAAAAATTAGGAAACCACTAGTTGGGCGAGCCTTAGTGATCATTAGGGTTAGGTTAATTTAGGATACTCTCTAGTTGGGGGAAGCCTTAGAGAGCTAACCTAGGACATTCCTTAGTTGGGGAGCTGCCTTAAGAAACTAGTTTAGGTCATTTTCTCTAGAAGGGTGAGGTTTTGTTATGCAAGAGAACATAAGAAAGGAGTGGATCAAACCCTACCACCACTATACTTCAACGGTCTACATTTATTCTATATTGCATGTTGTCATTCAAAGAAACAAGGTGAAAAGAACAAGAGTTACAAAGACATGGACACAAAGTAGTAGAAACAAGTATATCATTTGTCATGTCTTAGATAGTACTTGACATAATAACAAAGACGCACATGCATGCAACCATACAAAATCCACTCCAAAGTCTCAAATCATTAACTCCATTGATCAATGGTTGACACAACCCTGCAACATTCCTCCTCAATTTTTCTATTCCCAAGAGTTTCTAGAATTTGAAGACAGTGCATGGATAAGAGTCTAGGGAAGACTAAGGACTTCACATGCTACACAAAACAACTTTAGAAAAGTTTGTGTATGAGTTGTAATTTTCATAGCAGTTAAACACAAGCTCTTAGATTGTGTAGAGATCGGGTTTCCTCTAGAATGGACAGAAGAGTAGATCGTTTAGCTCTTCTTTGCTGGAAGTTCCAAGGGGCATTTTTTTTTGAAAATTTTTCGTTTGCAAGATAATAAAATGTGAACAAAACGAGGTTCTTAATCTTGAATTGGGAGATAGAAGAAGGAAAGGCATACTTCTTTTCAGATTCATTCTTAAAAGGAAAAGATGAAAAAGTAGACATCATTAATGAATCCTCTCTTTGACATCCTTTTGTTAGGTGGAACAAATATATTATTACCCCTAGAACCAGGTGAGGCCATTAGACAAATTGCATTACATCAAAAATAAAATATATAAATAAAATCCTCTCAACTCAATAATGGCAACAAGGAAAAGGCATCAAACTCAGCTAGAATTGGCGGAAATACTAGAGCATAAAGGACATTGCACCCATAAAGCCCACAAGCTTTAGAGCATAACCTAATCCATAGTGTCCAGACAAAAAAAAATAGCAAGACATTTTCCCTTTAAATTTTGATCAGGATAAAACCATGAGTATCGGTTCTACACTATTCTGAACCCCTACCCTTTCTGCACGGTCAAATATGAGTATTTTACATTTCAGCTCTTTTGACCACCCTTACGCTCCCAAATGGGAATGAAGAGGCCCTCAAAATGTGAAGGCCTTTCCCTCACTAAATTTACAAAAGATAACTTCCAAAAATTCAAAATGGTAAATTTATTTGATGTCTTAATTATATTCTCATCTTTGATTAAAAAGTACAGCTCCTATTCTGTGAATATCCCTGAATCTGGGTGAATGAACCAAATGCTTATAAGCTTCCTAGCCAAGTGTGGTCAGACAGTGGTCTTGTTGCACAGTTTTTAACTTTTCAATTGGTCTCACTTAGGACCCAGTAAGCAGGTTACTGTCTGCTATGGGTACACATCAAATAAAGCAACAGTAAACAATTGAAAAGTGATAGGACTGCAATGTCAATAAAGTAGCAGTATTTCGAAATTCCATTGCAAAGCATGCTCCACACCAGAAACATCTCTGAGCTGACATTCCAAAGAGTAATTCTCTCAATGACTTGGAAAAAATTCTTCAGCTCTTTAAAAAAATTGAATGTTAGGGAACAGTCAATTATCACTATTATAGCAGATATACTTTGGCTTTAATCTAAACCAGGTGAATTTATGAGAGAGATCCAACATCTTCATGACATTGATGACTTTCAGCAACCCTTTTGTCTTTCATGGCAATGAAAGAAAGACGACCTACAAGCTCAGCTAGATGGCTACACAAATAGAGGATAACATATGTTGACTGATGCAGGGTTTATATCCTTTTGGGTTGCAGTTTCGTATGCAAAAAGGTCCTTGGTTTGATGGAGCTTGAAGGGATTCAGAAGGAAGAGGCTGCGGGAAGATCCCTCATCCATGGATCAAGGGGCTTACCGATGGAGTAAACAATGAAACCTATCTTGCGAAGTTCCACCACATTTGCAACATTGCGACCGTCAAAGACGAAAGCAGGCTTCTGCATCTGCTGGTAGATCTTCTGGTAGTCAAGCTTTCGAAATTCGTCCCATTCAGTGAGAATGCACAGCCCATGGGCATTCTTGGTGGCCTCATATGCATCCTTTGAAACTTGCACAAGATTAACAGAGTCACTCAAATTCAGAGGCTGCAGATGCTGAGGATGATCCCAATCAAATTTGTTCATGGAAAGATCCCTCCTAATCTGCTGCTCAGTCACCTGAGGATCATAGATGCTCAGCAGAGCCTTGTCTCCAAGCAGCCCGTTGCACACGTCAATGGCAGGAGTCTCTCTTGTGTCTCCTGTGTCCTTCTTGAAAGCAAATCCGAGCACTGCAATCTTCTTTCCCGAGACAGTGTTGAACATGGAGGAAACCACCCTCTGCACAAATCTAGATTTCTGGTAGTCATTGATCTGCACTACCTGTTTCCAGTAATTTGCAATGTCAATCAGCCCATTGCACTCACAGATATACACTAGATTCAGAATGTCCTTTTGAAAGCACGATCCACCAAACCCAACGCTGGCATTAAGGAAGCGAGATCCGATCCTTGAATCCTTGCCAATAGCATAGGCCACCTCTGCTACATCTGCACCTGTTGATTCACACAGCGCAGACATGGCATTGATGGATGAGATCCTCTGTGCAAGAAAGGCATTAGCAGCAAGCTTTGAGAGCTCTGCTGACCACAGATTGGTAGTGAGGATCCGATCCTCAGGAACCCAGTGGGCATAGACTGCTTTCAATGCTTGCACAGCCTTTCGCCCAGCTGGGGTCTCCCGTCCTCCGATCAAAACCCTATCTGGGCTCTTTAGATCCTCCATAGCAGTGCCCTCAGCGAGAAACTCTGGATTGGAAAGGATCTGGAAGCTCACGCCCTTGTTGTTGTGGCTGAGGATCTTCTCAATTGCCTCGGCTGTCTTCACTGGCACTGTGGATTTTTCTACCACAATCTTGTCTGATTTGGAAACATCTGCAATCATGCGAGCAGCACTCTCCCAGTAGGTCAGATCCGCGGCTTTCCCTGCGCCTAGGCCTCGTGTCTTCGTGGGCGTGTTAACTGATACGAACACAATGCCAGCCTCGGAGACGTGCTTCTCAACATCTGTGCTGAAGAAGAGATTTCTGCTGCGGCATGCCTTCACCACCTCGTCAAGCCCTGGCTCGAAGATGGGTAGGACTTCGCTGTTCCAGGCTGCAATTCTAGGCACAGAAATGTCCACCACAGCGACCTCGATGTCCGGGCACTTGAGAGCGATCATAGCCATTGTCGGTCCTCCCACATACCCAGCGCCAATGCAGCAAATCTTTACCATTTTCGCAACTTTTTGCAAATCACTCGCAGAACTGTAAGAAGGAAGATGACAAGCCCAAATTTCAAAGCAACAGAGAAGCCCGAAGCAGGTTATGGGAAAAAAATGCAGCTATGAGGGCAGTCTGAAGTAGATCTGTGCGAAAGGAGACAAGCAAAATCAATTCCAAACACAAAAGAAGATCAAATGAGTTGATGAGAAAAGATCAGGGTAAGATCTATTCAGAAATGCGAAATGGGTCGCAAAAACTGGAGCTGTGAGGGCAGTTTGAAGTAACTCTGCGAGAAAAAAGACATGCAATAACGGAATTCGAAGCAAAACAGAGCCGAAAAACCGAATTCAAAGCAAGACAGAGATGAGGGAAGAAGAAAGAATGCAGTTCTGATGAGAAATTGGGCTGAATTGGTGGCAAAACGGGTGCTAAAAGCGCAGAAAAAATATGGGCAGTTTACTTTTCTCGCAACTGCAACGCAATGCAGCGGAAAATTGGAGAAAGAGCTGCTCTCTTTTTATACTGAGAGAGAGAGAGAGAGAGAGAGAGATACGCCTGCAAGCAATGCCAGCGACGAGGCCTGCAAAGAAAGGCCAAACTTTCAGCAGATCGTCAATTGGAAACCCCAAATAGACGGAGAAACCCCAAATAGCCTCCGTCTGAAAGGCAATGAAAAATCGACAAATTTCAGAAAAGCCCCCAAAAAATAGAAAGTTGTTTCGTAAATGGAGCAAAAATGGCTAAATCTATTTTAAATCAAAACATAAAATTACGTTAAATGAAAATTACAAATAAAATAGACCTTCAATATGAAAGGTGAAGAAGCACGTCAAATTTTAAGCCTGTCAGCGAAGGAGGCCAGAAGCACACGAGAGGAGACCAAGGCAAGAAAAAGAACCCAGCTGTGTTACGCGACGTCGAGTCAGGGCCCTAAGGGAGCCTTAAGTTTCCCCCCGCGCCCACTTGGATTTCTGCCACGTGGTGTATTTTAATTTAACGGTTCAATTCTAGAAACGTGGCAGAATCCGAATGCGAAGAATGAATCCGACGATGCAGGGCTTGCATTGGCCAGTGCCTTTAAGGTGTCCCCCTCAAGGCAGACGCGGCGGAGGAAAGACCCGAGGAGGAAGAACGCGGAAAGGCATTCAATGACCCTGAAAGCTCTCAATCCGCGCAATTGGATGCCGGCCACGTGGCAAAGCGGCCACCGACGACCGTTAACCGATCACGGAAAAAATCTCGCGACATATCGTACGGTGCCAGTGCAGTCGTGAAATATGAGTGCGTATCCAACGGTGGAAATCTCTAATCGCAGCCGTGCATTGAGTCGCCCGTACGGCGACGGGACATGCAAAGAGACACGTCAAAGGCACGCGTGTTTCTTGGTCTTCGCGCTGAGCTTGGCGCGCTTTGGCTTAATTTATGCCATAAGCAAAAAAAGAAAATGGGTTTAGGGTAGAGACACAGCCCCCCATGGGGGTATATGAATATAATGAAGCAGCTTGCACCACTCAAGCCCTTGATGATCCAGTGTTCGGAAAACTTTTTGAGTTTTCCCTCAAAAATCTCATATCTTAAGGAGTATTTCGGCTACTAACAGGAGATATGCTTCTACTTGCCGATTTTCCCTTATAAAATCTTAAATTTATCACATACAAAATCTTGCAAAATTTTGTAGTTGTCGATTTTTGAAAAAAGATGCCGATTCCATTCCTTAAGAATGTCGGCTTTCCCGAACATTGGAGCCTTTGATCCCGTGTTCCTAAAATTAGCAAAGTTTAGGAACGGAATCGATAAGTTTTCTCAAAAATTGGTATCATAAACGTACTTGACGGTTTTTTATATAAGCATATAAACCTTTTTATGAGAAAGTATTCAAAAAAATTGAAAAGTTCTATAAAATGTAAGTTTTTTGAGGATAACTCAAAAGAGGTTTCGAAGCGCTGATTTTATCATGAAAAGTTGATAATTTCAAAACGATTATGAAAGACAAGGGCCCATTCACAATACACACAACATATTGTTAGTGGGGTGATGGTCTATATACCAATTCCCCTAATTTGCATGTACCACCATTGATTTTGAATATGGTTGTGAAACTTGCTTATTGTTCGGACTCGTTCAGTACAAATTTGAAACCTTCACCATGTGAGAAGTGTGAACGCTTCATGTGGTTTTAAAACTTGAAGTGGCAACATCGAGGCCAAACCCTTCACATGCATGACGAGTGCGTCTAAGATACAAGGGTGATCCACACCAAATATGAATTACATGATCTTTGGCAATCCTCTTATAAGCCCCCAATATGGAAATTGCTTACGGGAGTATAATAAGTCATTTCCTTAATATGTAAAGAAGTGAACATTATTAAGATTAGAACTTTTAGAAGTTATGTTTGTAGAGAATCGGTGATGTTTGAGGAGAGAGAAAACTTGAGGAAAGGCGAGAGGAACGTCCCATGAGGGCTCACTCAAAGTTCTAGGTGAGATTAGAGCATGTGCCCCGACAACCGTAGTCACACTCTTATCAAACTCAATATGCCAGTCTTGACGACTCGAGATGTTGAGGGCATCTAATTTACAAACCAATTAACTTGCCCAATTAAAAAAGAGGCTGATACTACACATGAAAATGGGAGTTGTTAAACACAATTTCCACCATCCAATCATGCGTAGGATCTGCTATGATTCGATTAAGTTTGTTTTCCACACACATCCAATTAAGTTAGTTGCAAGTCACAATCTTATATTTTAAGTTTGTTCGTTTTGTATGCAAGTTCCTTGGCTTGGGGTCCAAGCCACATGCAACATCAAATTTTATATGCATTACGATGCATGTGAGATCCAAAGTTGTAGGCGAGTTTGTTGGTTCAAACTTGCCTCTTTGCATCTACACATATGTATGTCAATTTAGCAATGGCAAGAAAGGGGACAGAACCATGCAAATAAATTGCACCATTGCCAAACGACAACAAAATCTCAAACATGACGACTAGGAAAAATGTCATGGGTGTAAAATGCAAGCATGTCTATTAATATAACATGATTTTTATACATATGATGTTGCAAGAGCATTGTCATTGTGAGTGTATCCATTTTAAAGAATTTTTTTTTCTCATTTGTAAACATCATCATGTCTCTACTAGCATCTACATTGAAATAGAAAAAATAATCAAAATAAGAACACGCTATGCTCTTCTAGTGGATTTAGGAGGCATTTTCATATACATAAACCATATGAATTTTGAAGTAAAAGGTAATTAGCATCACCTTTACCATTAGTTCAATACTTGTAAGCCATTACTTGAACAACAACGAGATCCAAAAACTCAAGCCCCTAGAATAAGCTTTTTAATAGATTAAAAAATCGCATAAATTCATAGAATCCAAATTATTAACATCATTTAAGTAAAAGTTGAAGCCACATAAGAATAATTTTTTTTTTCAAAATTTTGGTCCCTCATAAAAGGATCCCAAGACTCTATGTTAGGACATGTATTTAAGTTTGCCTATCGGGTATTTTTTTCACACTTCCTTGTTGTATCCAACAGGTGTACAACATACTCTTACAAACTTGGCATGCTAGGCAACGTGTGTGTCATCCAGATATGTCTCTAGTTAAGAATTGGTCACACTACTACCATGTGCTTTCATAGTTATGTCTATGAATAACTAATGTAGAACGAAGAAAAGCCAAATAAATCATGTTGGTAGATTTCTATCAAAAGTAATGAGATTCGAATGTAGAAAAAGCCCTTACTCTGTAGATTTACACGTATATTTAAAGTAGAAAAAATTTGAATATATATATATATATATATATATATATATATATATATATATATATATATATATATACACATACATACATACATAAATACATACATATATATATTGTTGGATTATTCTCCTTCTTACTGATCGAATAATCTTCATCCGTTGTTTTTATCCAGTTCTGTGGACTTTCCCGTGTCTTTACACAGTCTGCAGTTTTACAAGTGTCTTTACACAGTCTGCAGAATTACACGGAGTGTCGCATTTTTCGCCTATTAGGAATCCCGTTAAAAAATGCAGTGTCGCCTTTTTCGCATTTTTTGCCTGATAGAAATCTCGTGTAAAATCACATTGTCGCATTTCGCTTCTTTCAAAGAGTCTCAAATGTTAAGAAAATGACTCTAGCAAAGTGTGGGGCAACCCTAAATGAGATTTAAGGACACCTCCTCCTTTTTCGTCTTTTTCGCGAAAAACCCGACAATGTCGTATGTCGCTGTTTTAGTTCATTTTTGCAGAACTACAATTTTGGTTCATTTATGCAGACAAAACGTTTACGGCCAATTTCATCGCTTATCAGCAATCAATGACAAGAACCGGATGGATGTCATCGGATCACCAGCCAACTGGCAATCGTAATTGACGACCTAAATTCTTAGTATAAATAGTTGTCTATTCATACAGTTTTAATTATCTAAAATTCATTGAAAATCGAATTTATTAGAAGCATTTGAATAGTTACTACTCTCTCTCTCTCTCTCTCTCTCTCTCTCTCTCTCTCTCTCTCTCTCTCTCTCTCTCTCTCTCTCTCTCTCTCTCTCTCTCTCTCTCTCTCTCAAGCCTACGAGCTTGAACACTCTTGAGCATTCTAGCTCACTTCTTAGAGTTTTTTAGAGATTGCTATTGAGCTACTACTTATTAGCACTTGCAGTTCAAACTTGATTTCTATCATTATTGTCTTGTTTGAAATTGATAGACGTAGTCATGCATTGAAAAGATGAAGATAATTTATTCCACCTCGCACGAAAAGTTTTCTTTCTAGACACACAAATTATTTTCATTCGTTTCTTTTCGAACTAGACCTATCTTTTGCACACCACTTTCCTACATGGTATCAGAGCGATTTCACTGTTTCTCTATCTGATTCCTACATGGTATCAAAGCGATTTCACTACTTCTTTATCTGATTCCTACATGGTATCAAAGTGATTTCACTACTTCTTTATCTGATTCCTACATGATATCAGAGCAAAAGCTCTAATACTTGATATCTTTCGTGATATCATACTCTTCAATTCTTTTCAACCTTTCAGTATCAAAGAACTGGTTTTCTATTGCTGGGATTACTACATCTTAGTATCATCGATACAATTGACAGACTAAGTTCCAGATGGATTCTAAAAGTAAAGTCGATCTTATCACAGACAAGCTGAATGGATCCAATTATCATTTGTGAAAATTTAAGATGAAGACCTTGCTAATCGCTAGCGAATTATGGGATGTTGTTACAGGTACAGAAGTAAAACCTGAAGATGACGACTCAAAGTGGAAATCGAAGGACGGTAAAGCTTTTGCGCTTATCATCCTCAATATATCAGATACACAGATTGGACACACAGCTGAAGCTAAAATGTCAAGAGACATTTGGGACATTTTGAACTCACTATATGACGTGAGGGACGTGACTACTAAGTTACATCTACGAAGGAAATTCTTCACATTCAAAATGTTTGTTAGTGATTCACTTTAGAATCACATTAACCAGTTTAAAAATCTCTTGCAAAAGATGGTCGTTGTCGGATCAGTCATAGATGATGAAGAGACAATTATGACATTGCTTTCAAGCTTGTCCTCTACATATGAGAACTGGGTGATGATCATATCGACACACTCAGATTTAACTCTTACGAGAATTATCACTATGTTGCTACAAGAAGACAATCGAAGAAGTCAAGACACTCCATCCACTTCCTCCTCTTGGGCTCTATATGTCAACAAAGGCTCTAAGTGACAAAAGCAGAAAAGATTCAAGAAGGCTACAACGAATCAGAAACAGACTCAAAATCAAGAACAATCATCAGATCTACAGTCGAAGAAGAAGATGTTTTGCAGGTATTGCAAGCGCAATAACCATGAGATCAAGGATTGCCGAATTCTCCAAGCGAAGAACGTAGCCAATCAACCTGATCAACAAGCAAACACAGTTTCATCATCTCCCAGGTCGAAGTGGACGAAGGCGCATTCATGGTCAAAGATCAAAGCGCATTATTGGATGATTTATGGTTTCTAAATTCTGGAGCAACTCAACATATGACCAATCAACGTGAGATCTTCAACTCCTAAATGCCTAACAACACGAAGAAATTCGTTCATCTTGGTGACAATAGTACTCACACTATTGAAGGTGAAGGTAATGTAAGATTACGATTCTAGCATAATCAATTCAGATTACTATCAAAAGTCTTATATGTTTCTAAACTCTCTATAAATCTATTATCAATAAGTAGAATTATAGATCTAGGTCATAAGGTAGAATTTGAATCTGATCAATGCATAATTATTGATAGGAGTGATAAGATCCTTGCACTCAACAAGAGGCAGAGTTACTTATATAGATTGGCACACTGTTATTCAGAGTCTAGTCAAGTCTTGAAAACCTCTATTCTACTCAATAAAATATTACTATGGCATCATCGCTTAGGACACGTGAATTACACATCTATTTTGAACATGTCCGGACAATCCATGGTTCTTGATCTCGACTATCCTTATGGTAAGGTCGATCTCCCTGTCTGTCATAGCTGCATCTTTGGAAAACAGGCTAGGATTCCTTTTAGATCAAACCATAGGCATGCAACAAAAGGTCTGTTGTTCATACAAATATATGTGGACCTATGCAAACTCCCTCATTGCTAGATGCAAAGTATTTCATTACCTTTATTGACAAATTCTCTAGAAGAATAGTTGTTTATTTCATTAAACAGAAATCAGAGGCTTTCATCAAATTCAGACAATTCAATGAGCATGCTAAGAATCAAACTAGTGAACGAATCAAAGCATTGAGGTCAGATAACTGGGGAGAGTACATCTCCAACGAATTCAAGGACTACTGCCTTAACAACGACATTAAGCAACAATACATCACTTCCTATTCACCTTAGTCAAATGGTCTTGTTGAGAGAAAGAACAGAACCTTAGTTAAATCGGCAAAGTGCATTTTATCACATGTGACACTTTCAAAGTGTTTTCGGGCTGAAGCTGTTTCAACAACAACCTATATTTAGAGCAGATGTTCTACTAAAGGCCTCTCAGACAAGACACCATTCGAAGTTTGGACATGTACCAAAACTTCTTTATCAAGCTTACAAGTTTTTGGATGTACTACTTTTGCGTAGATTCCTCGTGATCTCAGGAAGAAGCACGACTTCCAGAGTATCAAGTGTGTTTTATCAGCTACACTACTTCAGATCAAGCCTACAAGTTGTTCGATCCCATCGAGTCGAAGATATTCACTAGTCGGGATGTCATCTCCATCGAAGATCAGTTTCAAGACCTCAAAGGAAAGGGTTCCTCTACTCTTGACGAATAATAAATCAATGATGGATCAGAAGACGATGATGTTGCAAATTTATCAACCAACCCTAGATTTCATTCCAAGAGTAGGCACATTGAACTGAAGTATCATTTCATCAGAAGCAAAGTTCTCAACGGAAAGGTCAGATTGCAGTACTGTAGGATGCAAGATATGACAGCCAATATTTTTACCAAAGCATTAACTTTGGAGTCACACAGAAGATTCTGTGTAGAACTAAGTTTGAAGGTCAAGACATTCAAGGATTCAGATTAAGGGGGAGTGCTGGATTATTCTCCTTCTTACTAATCGAATAATCGGTTATAATCTTCATCCATTGTTTTTATCCAGTTTTGCAGATTTTTCCGTGTCTTTATACAATCTGCAGTTTTACAAGTGTCTTTACACAGTCTATAGAATTACATGGAGTGTTACCACAATGTCGCATTTTTTGCCTGTCAGGAATCCCGTTGAAAAATGCAATGTCGTCTTTTTCACCTTTTTCACCTGACAAAAATCTTGTGTTAAATCATAGTGTCGCATTTTTTGCTTTTTCTAAAGAGTCTCAAATGTTAAGGAAATGACTCTGGCAAAGTGTGGGGCAATCTAGATGAGATTTAAGGGAATCTTCTCCTGTTTCGTCGTTTTCTCGAAAAATCCAACAGTGTCGCCTATGGGTGTTTTAGTTCATTTATGCCGAACTACAGTTTTGGTCCATTTATGTAGACTGAACATTTACGGCCAATTTCATTGCTTATCAGCAATCAATGACAAGGACCAGATGGATGTCAGCGGATCACCAGCCAACTGGCGATCACAATTGATGACCTAAATTCTTAGTATAAATAGTTGTTCATATTCATACAATTTTAATTATCTGAAATTCATTGAAAATCAGAATTATCAGAAGCATTTGAATAGTTAGCTCTCTCTCTCTCTCTCTCTCTCTCTCTCTCTCTCTCTCTCTCTCTCTCTCTCTCTCTCTCTCTCTCTCTCTCTCTCTCTCTCTCTCTCTCTCTCTCTCTCTCTCTCTCTCTCTCTCTCTCTCTCTCTCTCTCTCTCTCTCTCAAAAGCCTACGAGCTTGAACACTCCTGAGCACTTAGATGTAGTGGGTTTCTTTCCTTGCCTAAGCTCAATCCAAGATCTATTCAATCTAGCATCAAAGAGACGAAGTTAGTTGTCACGCGTAGATTCGTTCCCATGAGAGCGATAGTATAGTTCAGATTTCAGAATGAATGGAAGATTCACATCTAACTCTAACATCCATTAACCCTAAGCATTGACACTGCATCCACTAATACTAAATCCACAACAAATATAGCTTACTCTTTCTCTCTCTCCCTTTCTCCCTCTAAAAAGTATAATAACATGCAATCCCAATAACAATCAGATCCAACAATTAGCAAAATCCATAATAATCATGAGAGATGGAGGAAAAGTGATAGAGAGCAAGGACATTCATAAATCCATTTCACAAGAGAACAAATATGCTTTATTGAAATGAGGAAATGAACATGTGTAGGAACTCGAGTTGGTCCTTTCTTATAGTAGAGAAGAGGGCATTGGCCTCTGAATCCTATTGGTCCATTTTTGCCTCCCTAATTATTCAAATTTAAAAAAGAGTGGGAACCATCCAAATTGAAGGGAAACTCAATTTTATTCACTAGCTTGACATTTAGGCCCCGCGACATTAAAAGTCCCGAGAAAAGGCCTAAAGTCCTTTTATTGACTTTCTAATCAATCAAATAACTATGTGATCATCGGGTTGGACTTACACATGCAGGGTGCCAAATTCCTCTCACTTATTAACTAAGGGTTACGGTTGTCTTGGGATCTGCAAACCCTCTATAAGGATCGCCTAATGAAGATCTGACTAGATCCTGTTGCAAAACAACCAAAAGGACACCTGTGGAGCAAAACCACCCATCCAAACCTAGATCCCTCTTGGAGTTTCCTCTTGGACCTAGCCCCCAAGCCATAGTGAGAAACCCAAGAGAGAGGAGGAGAAATTGGCTCAAGAAACTAAATTTCCAATAGGAGGATGGGCGAGTTTCCCATGGACATATTCTCTTCATGAGAGAGAGAATATTCTTCCTAGGATCCCCACATAGCCTATATTGAGCTATTGACCTTCTATTCTTGCATTAAAGCAGTCATTCACTATGCATGTGCTCCTATGTCCAATTATAGGTCTGGGCCCTCATATGATTATTAATTACTTTACAGGCCAAGCCCGGAATGACAAGGCATAACCAATAACCATATACACCTGGAATGCCCGGCTATCCACATCAAGAATTATTTCGATTCCCTTGTACAGGACATGAACATAACATTCTTCCCCCTTTAAACCAGTTCTGTCCTCAGAACGAGTAACTAGGGAAAACCCAATTTGTATGCTTTTAACTCTTCCCATGAATCATTATCCTCAATTTGACCAACCAACCTAAGCAAGCACACAAAGATAAAACAATTTCTCAATTGTTTATCTCTGATCCTGAGTACTCATTCAGGGTCCAAAGGTACATAGAGCGATAAAACTTTTAAATGGGCAAAATCTTCATTACATCAAATTGTCATCATCATATAAACTAAATTTACATGATACACTGGATGAGCAGTCGACCAAACCTAAAGATTAAGTTTAAAATCTAGCAAATCAATCATTTAACTTTCACAATTACCCTGAAAATCAATCTTTAGTCTAACTTCAATATCAAATAAGTATTTAGAAATGGGATGATTCTCAAATTATCTGTCTCTACACTGAAATACTATATCGACCTTTTAGAAGTACACTTAAAGATAAATTTCCCTATTGGGTTTGATTCTCTCCAATCTAATAACATCACCTTCATGTACCTCAATTTACATGAATCACTAGGTGAGTCCTCACCTTACATTGGAAATCAATGTTCAAAAGTTAAAGATCCAAAATAATTATAGTCCAAGACTATCCACAATTATTTGTAGACCTGTCATAAATGCTTCTTGATACAAAACTCATTCCACCAAAATCTCTTAGGAGATCCATCAAGATAAAAATGACTTCAACTTAGTCCTGAGTACCCCAAATACTCTCCTGAGATAAGTGCTCTATCGCTAGCATCACATACCAGAAATAGCAACCATTCAATCTTGATAGACTTAACTGCTCCTAATCAAATGGAGATTTTAGGCTGAAAACCAGTATACAAGCATTCCTTGACTACAATCTGTAAAGGTAAGCAAATTTCTCATAAGTAAACAATTACTTAATGAAAATGCCTGTGAGATCCAAACAATCTCAAGTTTGTACACAAATTTAGAGTTCAAATAACAAATCTAAATTTTAACTCCACCAATTGATCAAGAATTACTCATCATCTTAAGAATTATCATATTTCCATATAATCATCTAATAACCTTTAAGTATCAATTTATGATCCGTCAATCATAAACATTTAGAATCTTATGATTAGTCAATCATAATCTATCGGATTCTAAACCCATACTTAATCATTTAGAGATACTGGAGTATTTGCACAACATACCACTCAGGAAATATAAGAAACATTCTGAAATCTTTTCCACAAGGAAAATTACTAGATTCCAAGAATATTCTTCCATCTCGATTCTTAACCAGATTATGAATTCCAATTTCTACAATCAACCAAGTGATTAAAGACCATTATAACATTTGTCTTTAACAATATAAACTTTATACAATCACCTAGAATCACATCTAAAGATTATAAAGTTCTGTTGAATTCCAACTGAATTTAGTGGTTATCCTTGACATTAGTTAGACTCTGTCATCCAGTATATGTATATGAGCTCACTGGGATATAGTCAATAACTTAGGATATTTATCCTTCAAGAAATTGTCTATATCAAAAATCTTCTATATTCTATGTACAGTTCTCATAAATGAATCCAAATGACTCACTAATCATGTGACTTATAAGCAATATAGATCAAAATAAATAGTTCCCGGTGAATTATCTTCACACTGCTTATTTATCCAATTAACTTCTAATCAAGAGTAATCCAATTACTCAAGTCAATTGTAAATGATTCAAAAATCTTAAATGTCTAGGTGCAGATCTCAATTATACATGTATAACACCACATTTAGATCTTCTTCTAAACCATAAATAAGTCAATGGATTATCCTTTCCACAGAAAGAGACATTAACCTGCAAGTAAGTTTTCACACATTACTTGTTCATATGTCTATGCACTCAAACTAGTTTAAGTATACAATACAACCTCAGTACATAGGAAACACCTTGTAGATCCACAAGATTAAGATGTACATAAGCAACTTATCCAACTATGTTCCTATATATAAACATAGGCTATAAACTGATAGATATCCACAATCTGCATATGTTACTCACATAATTCACTGAGAATCTTGCAACTCAGGTACCAAAGAACTCTATTTCTCATGAGTAAATAACATATTTGGGAAATCTTTGAAGTAAATAACTCCACATCACAAGTTTTTCAGCCATCTAACTCCTATTAACAAAATTCCTTCTAGCAATCAGCCTACAACAGATCTTAGCGTACAAACCAAGATTAGGCTAACTCATACAGACATCTTTGGACATAGAGTTAAGATTAAAGCTTTATTGCACTGATCCAATCCATAACATAATGGTACTTGGTAACAATTAGTGAATCTTAATTTAGTCTATATCACTACTTCCCATATTAATGAATATCTCATAGCTCTATAACCCCAAAACTCATCTAGTTCCAGATTACTCAAAATAATCACTTAGAGAGTTTGTTTATTTCAATCTGGATAGTTCTACCATTGCACGCATACAAGATTTTTTTTTCCAAAATCAATGCAACTGGCTGATTCCTCGAAAGACTTATTCCTAACTTTTCTTCCCCCCTTTTAAAAAAGAAATTAAATAATTTTGATTTAAAAGTTCCTAGGAGACCACATATAAGATATCAAAGATTCAAAAAAGTCAGTAATGAGTATCCATACTATTACAATCAGGACTTTTTTCCTCAGAATCATAGAATATCTTATCCCGAATGATAGAAATATTATCTCTCAATAATCAACTATCAAATAGAGACTAACGTTAGGGTTTAGGAAACCTAAGTTCTGAGCCATATTCAAAAATTTTATATGGAAGTACAATTTCAAATAATTATAACAGTCCTTCTTAACATAGTTCTACACTAGAAGGAATTATATGAATCTCAATCCAATTGTCATGTATCAAGAAAGTTCTAAAGAGTAGAGGTCTAACATAATAGAGAAATAGATTTAAGGGCTTCCATATTTTGTAATTAATGAGATACCATTTAGGGATCGATCTATATCTCATAATTTCCAAAAAATCCTTAACAAAAACCAATGGACTCTGTTACTATTACCATTACAACAATCACTAAACATCGGTCTACAGATCATTCTACCCAAGAAATTCCCTTTAGAATCACTGATGTCCCATATCACCAGCTTTTTCTCCAAGAATCCTCTGCCCAAAAAGTCAAAAAAGATGATTTGGCTATCCTATACCCAGATATAGGATCAAATTCGCAACCAATTCCAGGAGATAATCCTAACGATTGAAATCTCTCATGTTTCTTTAGTGTTACTCAAAGAATACCATTTCATATTGTACCCAATATGGACAAACATAATGTATCATCCCAATACAATAGAATGTATCTCTAACCCAAAAGAAACATAGGTTTCAACAAAAATCGAATATCATACTGTCCTAGATATCCAATATCTATTCCAGAATCGGTACAAAGACCTTTAGTTCTTTTAACAAGTCAAAACTCTCTTGGTCGTTACTATCATTATAGAGAAATACTCTATAGCTGAAAAGAATCCAAATAACTAGATTCCTATATGGAACACCTTCTATCTGCATTACTTTGCAAGATCCAAATCCAATTGCAAAACAGAGATGGTTCCATAAATGAATTATCAGTTTTGCCACTACTTTTCCCTTAGAATCCTCGAATTGCCAAACTTCCGACAGCCATAACTTTCTCTACAGGACACCAAATTGGTCGCTGTAAAGCACAGTACGGAGGGAGAGTGGGTCTACAAGGCAGTGGTCACATCACCCTGCCACCTAGGCTTCACATGTGTGAGTAATAAATACACAAAAAATAGGTAGGAGGGCACACTTTTGGAGGGAGAAATCATCAAAAATTCAACTCCAGCCCAATAAGCATTGGATCAGAGGTTACAAGCACTCTACTGAGTTCACTAGAGAGGCATAGAAGCTTCTAACAGGCCCAGCAAACAATCATAAGCCATGCAAAAAATGCATTTTTGGCCTCCTTCAACAAGCAAAACTTCAACATGATGGTGTCTAATGCTCACCTATCCAAATAGAATGCATGATGGCTCAAAACAGACACAATCCATCATGTCTTTAAGGTTGTAACAAGAACCACCAGGTTCAGACCCCCAATTGAGAGGTATTCATGCTCAAAAATCATCAAAAATACACTAATTTTTGGTGTTTTGAGCCCCCTAGTGGTGTCTAATCCCTTCCAAACTTCATGAAAGCTCAGAAACAGCTTCATTACATCTCTGAAAACGTTCATACCAAGTCTTAGCTGAGAATTTTAAGATCTACCCCAAAATTAGTCCAAAAAACATCAAAAAACCTTGGTTTTTGACTACTTTGGACCAATTTTGACCAAGATTTGTGGGAAAAATCCACAAATTCGTGCAATTAGATCCAAATCCCTATAAATCCATTGCATGTAAGCACCAAAAGTTTTTTTTCTAGTCAAACATGGTTTTTATAGCCCATTTATGGTCCAAAAACCCCAATTTTTGGTCCAAAATCACTATCTAATTCACCTTTAGACTATTTCAACATCATGCAATCATTAGATCCAATCAATGATGACTAAAAAACAGCGAGTACAATTTGGAAAGCGTACTACACCAGTATCTATGATCAGTTTTAAACAAAAAGCTTCAATTCTAGGTGAAAAATCCACTAAAACCATAAAAAAATTCTTTGATTTCCACCAAAAACTATGGAGAAACCCCATAATTATGATCTTTAGGCTGAAAGTACACAAAATTCAGAGAAGCCACCTACTTAGAGATCAATTCCACCACCTGAAAGTAACATGCAAGGAGAAATCCACAAAAACTGAGAAAATACCAGAAGTAGCTCCACCTTCTGATTGACGTAGATCCATAGCTCTGATACCACTGTAAGGATCGCCTAATGAAGATCTGACCAAATCCTGTTGCAAAACAAGCAAAAGGACACCTGTGGAGAAAAACCACCCATCCAAACCTAGATCCCTCCTGGAGTTTCCTCTTGGACCTAGCCCCCAAGCCATAGTGAAGAACCCAAGAGAGAGGAGGAGAAACTGGCTCAAGAAACTGAATTTCCAATAAGAGGATGGGCAAGTTTTCAATGGACATATTCTCTTCATGAGAGAGAGAATATTTCCCCTAGGATCCCCGTGCAACCTATATTGAGCTATTGACCTCCTATTGTTGCATTAAAGCGGTCATTCACTATGCATGTGCTCCTATGTCCGATTATAGGTCTGGGCCCTCATATGATTGTTAATTACTTTACAGGCCAATCTCGGAATGATGAGGCATAACCAATAACCATATACACCTGGAGTGACCGGCTATCCACGTCAGGAATTATTCCGATTCCCTTGTACAGGACATGGACATAACACCCTCCAATATTATCCCCTGTGAAGTTTTTAGCACGTGTGAAATTCACCACACACCCTATAGGATCTTACTGTGGTGTTGTAATTGCACAGGACTGATCAGAGAATAGTATACTTGAAAAATCTATGACAAGAGCACAATGACTTACATCAGATAAAAAAAATCTAACTTCTCACTATGAGAATTGAATGTCAAAAATAATTCTAAGTGTTCAGTATGGGAAAAATAGCCTTCTCTTGGGTAGAGAGAGAAAATTAATGATGGAAAACTCGGGTAGAGAGAGAATGAGTCCAAAACACCAAAATCTCATTATTCACAATATGGCAAAACATGCCAAGCTTTCCCTACATGAGAGAGACTCGAATTCCTACAGTGGAGTTGCATGGAAAGTCCACTTAACTGAACTAATTCACCTACCAGAGATCCACATGTGTAACTACATGCATGGCTGCTGCATGTATTGCATGTCAACTCATAAAACTGCCTAAACATGTGTAGATCACATAAACCACTTTGCATGTTGCATGCACTGATTGCATGTGGCTTGCATGCATACAGTATGACATTGCATGCTATCTAAACTTCTGCATGTCATCAAAATTGAATCTATCTAACTCAAATGCGACCTATACTAGAAGGTTATGTGCTCAATTCACATACCTTTTATGTACAACATGAAATTTAGTGGAAATAACCATGGACATGGCCCCAAACTCGAGATAGAAAGATAATATTTTAATAATCTTCACACTCCTCTTTAAAATTTATGTAGAGTGCACTAGTTCAAATGGTTGCTTTGTTTTGATGCTTGATAATAGTGTATTTGGTAGTCCAACAACTTTTCCTTCCTTGACCATAGATTGCATGGCTTTAACATTGGGATGACCCAATCTTTTGTGCCACAGATCCTCTTGAAGAACCTTGGTCTCATAAGCAATATCTGAAATGTTAGCACTCTCCCTAGAATCTAGTTTGTATAGCTTACCAATTCTAGGTCGTCTAGCAATAACTTCACTTTCTCTTGAGATTATACACTTTTCAACTTGAAACTTGACATCCAATTCACTATCAAACAAATGTCCTACACTAATGAGATTCTAAGTCAATCTAGGTACATACAATACATCATGTAAGCAAAAAGATTTTTGTAAAAATTACAGCAAATAAGGATCCTAAAACACTTGAAATGATGAGGGAAACAATAGATTATGATTTCATAAGATTAGCACAAGTTGAACCATCAAAATCCATCAAAAATCTATGCTTGAACCTCACTAAATGGCCCAAATCCTTGAAGAAGGCTTCACACGTGTGAAAGTACGGCCTCCCACAGTCTGAGTACTGTACACCAGACCTACATTCAATCCTATAATCATTAGTAATCACAAGTACTCAAACAATTATGAACATAGAGAGCAATTGCACCATTATGAGAGAAAAAACATGAAATTGCTTGATTGATTTTGGTGAGATATCATCACCTATATATACATGATCCATCACGGTTTTGGACAGGTATGAGTAGCCCTAAACCTATCCCTAATGCTAATTTTGGTGGATCTTTCATCCCTACCAAGTTAGGGTTGGAATCTTGGAGATCCCTCAACAATGCAAAAATTACCAAAAATAGCTCCTATTTTTTCTCCCTTGTATCTAAGCATAATTTGGACTCATTCCAAAGGTTCTAACACTTAGGTCTACTTGAGAACATCCTTATGAATGGAATCCTATGCTATTTGGCACGTGTGACAAGCCACATCATGACCATCTAACTATTTACAAGTCATATGACCAAAACTAGTCAAGCTAGAATTGTGAATTTTTAACACTCCTCCTCACTATCTAGCTTGGTTCAATCATTGCTTTACTAATCACTCCAAGTGATGATCTGAACTTCATAAAAGGTGTCTTTTGAAGTGGTTTAGTAAGTAGATCAGCTACACATTCATTGCTTGGAACATGCTCCAAAGCAATCTCCTTGGCTTGCACCATTTCTCTCACAAAGTGATGGCATATCTCAATGTGCTTAGATCTTGCATGGAAGATTGGGTTAGATGCAAGGTGTTGGGCTGATATATTGTCATTGTAGATGATTGGTGCCTCCTCTGAATCCATGATCTTTAGTTCCACCAATAATCTCTTGATCCAAAGTACCTCCTTTGTAGTGGTTGTCAAAGCTTTGTACTCGGCCTCGGTTGAAGATAGAGATATAGTTTCTTGCTTTTTTGAAAGCCATGAAACTACACCTTCTCCTATGAAAGTTGAATAGGCACTTGTTGATTTCCTATCCCTCTTGTCCCCTGCAAAATCTGAATCACTAAATGCATGAAGGTTAATCACATCTCCTCTATATAGAATCCCAAAATCCAATGTACCCGAGATGTATCTTAGAATCCTCTTAGCCTTTTTCCAATGGATATTCAATGGCTTTTGCATGGATTGGCTCAACCTACATACACTAAAGCTAAGATCTGGTCTAGTTATAGTGATCCACATTAAGGAACCTATAAGTTGCCTAAACAAAGTGATGTCCATGAAGGATCTTTCATCATCTTCATTTGGCACTTTTACATCTTGCTCCATTGGTGTGTCAACACTTTTGCATACTTCCATCTTAAACTTCTTCAAAAGACTTTGAGCATAGTTTACTTGACTTATAAAGATAAAATCAGACCCTCTAAGTACTTCTATGCCTAAGATGAAGTGAAGACACCCTAGATCTACCATCTTGAACTCTAAGGATAGATCTATCTTGATTTTTTCAATACCATCAACACTATTTCCACTAATGATGATGTCATCTACATAAATGAATAAAAGTACAATACCAACATCATCAAACTTAATGTAAAGAGTGGGATCATATTCACTTTGAACAAAAGAAAGTGAAATAAGATAGCAATGTAGTCTTGAATTCCAAGATCTCGAGGCTTGCTTCAAGCCATAGATGCTTCTTTGGAGATGGCATACTTTGTTCTCCATTCCATGCTTGATGAACCCTTGTGGCTGCTCCATATAGATATCCTCTTCCAAAAAACCATTCAAGAAAGCATTAGAGACATCCATTTGACATAGAATCCATCCAAAATGTGATGCAAGTGCAATGATTAGTCTTATTGTGACCATCTTGGCCACGGGTGCAAAAGTTTCCTCATAGTCTATCCCTCTCTCTTGAGCATAACCTTTTGCAACTAATCTTGCTTTATGTTTGTTAACACTCCCATTTGCATTCAACTTAAGCTTGAAGACCCACTTGCATCCTATTACATTCCTTTGAGGTCTCTCAACAAGCAACCAAATTTCATTCTCAATCAAGGCATCATACTCATCCAACATAGCTTTATACCATTCTTTGGAGTTCAATGCATCTTCAACATTAGACGGTTCTTCAAAACTAGATAAAGCATAAGAAGTGGATGATATACCCTCAACTTGCTGTCCTTTGCCTTGATATGTGAGCCTTGATGGCTCCACTTTTGCCCTTGAAGATCTCCTTGGTGTGATAGGTGGGTTTGGTGCTTGCTCCTCCATGAGCTCCTCCTCAAAACCAAGATCTTGCTCCTCGGCCATCTTCTTCTTGATTGTTGGAGAACTTGAGCCTTCTTCAAGCATATGCATATGATGTTCATCAAAGATGACATCCCTTGAAACAACAAATTTGTTCAAGGATGGGAGATAGACTTTGTAGCCCTTGCTTGAGCTTGCATATCCAAGCATGATCCCTCTTGTGGAAGATGGATCCTCCTTGGTTCTTGTTTTCAATGGCACATGCACATAACATATACACCCAAAAACTTTCAAGTGATTAAGATTGGGTTTCTTTCCATACAACATCTCATATGGAGTTTTGCCTTCAATTGCTTTGCAAGACACCCTATTCATCAAGTAGTTTGCACATACAAGAGACTCACCCCAAAAGGATTTGGGCAAACAAGCATCTAATCTTAAAGCCTTAGAACATTCACATAATGTTCTATTCCTTCTTTCAGCAACTCCATTTTGTTGAGGAGTGTAAGGACAAGAAGTCTCTTTCTTGATCCCTTCCTCCTCACAAAAGGCCTTGAACTCATTGGAGATGAATTCTCCACCATTGTCACTTCTAAGAATCTTGATGCTATGATTATGATGCTTTTCCACAAACAACTTGAACTTTACAAAAGTATCAAATACTTGAGACTTGAAGGAAAGTAAGAACACCCAACAATATCTTGAGTAGTCATCAATGAAGGTTAAAAACATGGATGAACCTCCATTAGATTTGGTGCTAGCAATGTGCACATCCGAGTGTATGAGTTCAAGAGGATGAGATGACTGTGTGATGGAGTTAGGAAACACCTTCTTATGTGCCTTGGATAAGGCACAAGCTTCACAAACCTTGTCTTCAGGCCTAAAGCATACTCCTCCTTGATCATAGCCTCCATGGAACCCGAGTTGAATGTCCAAGTCTTTTGTGCCATAAAGTAAAGGTGGATATCTTGCTCTTCTCGGCCAACATGACAACATTAGTATCCACAAATGCATCCAGCTTATAAAGTTTGCCAAGTCTAGTGCCCTTAGCCACTATCTTACCCTTCTTCTTGATGAAACATTCATTTGAAGCAAAGTCAACATTGAAACCATTGTCTACCATTTGGCCAACACTTAGTAGATTCTTTGTTATTGTAGGAATGTACAAAACACCTTCTATGTTGATCTTTTTGGAAGATCCTAAGCAAAGGGGAATGCTACCAACTCCTTCAATCTTACAAGCTTCATCATTTGCTGTATAGATAGACTTTATAGGTCCATCATAAGATAAGAGAGAAGAGAAAAACTCCCTTTTACTAGTCATGTGTGAACTAGCACCCGAGTCAATCCACCAAGGATCTTCTCCTTTGAAGCTTGTTGAAGAAAATATGGACATCATGAGAGAGTCCTCATGTGAACTCTCCTCCTCCTCCTCTTTGCTCATGTTGGCTTGGCTTTGATCTTGCTTCCTCTTGAAGCATTCCGAGGCATAATGCCCCATCTTGCTACAATAGTAGCACTTCACCTTTGATTTGTCCTTCTTGACTTTGGTGGTTGATGGAGATGCCTTTGGGGGTCCTTCTTGATCCTCAAGCTTTGTAGACTTCTTGAATGTTGATCCTTTGCCTTTGGACTTGCCTTTGCCTTTGGTGAAGAGAGCTTGGTCATATCCACCTTGGATGGAAAGCCTATCCATCCTCTCTTGCATTTGGCTCCTTCTTGATTCCTCGGCCATGAGTGTGCCTTGGAGTTCTTCAAGTATGGGTAGCTTACCCATAATTGCATATCCCTGAACCAAATTGTCAAATTCAAAGCTTAGTCCATTCAATATGAGTTGAACAAGCTCTTCATCCTTGATAGGGTCACCTATAAAGGCTAGTTCTTTGTTCAATTCTTTTACTCTTAGGACAAAAGTATGTGCACTCTCTCCTTTCTTTTGATAGCTTCTATATATTTGATTCTTCAAAGCTAACATTCTAGTTTGGTTCTTGGATTCATAGACCTTTTGCAAAGTCTCCCAAGCATCTTGAGCTGAAGTGCAATCTCCTACCTCTCTTAAGAGTTCATTTGCAACATTCATTTTTATGCAATGTAGTGCAACATTGCACCTCTTGATGTATTTGGATTTTTCTTGAGGATGAATAGGTTCACCCTCCTTACCATTTACAATTTCCATCAGATCTTGCATGATCATGATAGATTCCATTCTAACTTTCCATATGGAATAGTTAGTTTTGTTGAGCCTTTCATTAGTATCCAAAAGATATGCATTTATAGATGCCATCTAGTCTCCTAATCAAGGACTTGACACAAATGAAGGTTACTTCTATTGATTTGATTGAAGGTCTACCTTATCCCACTTCTTAGGGACCTGAAAAGATCAGTAATAGACTTCCTATAAAGATCTAAGAATGATCTCTAACAAAATCAAATCATAGAATACTAGAAACAATGCACTTGCTTGATTGAAGTAGACAATACTAGTAGAATTGCCCCTCTTTCTATAAAGAACATTAAAGCTTCCAAATGATCTGATCAAGAGTGAATTTCAGCAACCTAATATACTTCCAAAATCACTTGTAAAAGATCTAAATGGAACTTAATGAGGATGCAACACAATCTACTATCCAATCACAAGCAAAAAATGATCAAAATTGATGAAAAATTGATCTAATTTGGTGCATAAGTCAAGCAATGGTTGGACTGAACCTAAATCACTTTAGGAGGTGCCTACTACACCTTAGAACAGCCTTGAAGAGTCCCCAAAACTCTGATCTTCCCTCTCCTTGAATGCTAGAAAGCCTCCTCTATGAAATCACCTCCAAAACTCGCTTAGAAATCAATGCTTGGAGCAAGCAAAACTTGCTATCTTGGTAATGTGAATTGAATTCAACTTTGCCTCTGGTTTTAGACACCTAAACACCTGCAAATGAAGTCACACAACACCAATCTCCAATGTATTTGGCTCACTTTGAGTTCTAGAATCAATACTAGATGCTAAGATCCAATCTACACAAGATTTAGATCAAAAATTGTGATCAAATTGAATGAAAACCAAGGATTTAGCTCATGTCAGCCTTTAGGCTCTGATACCATGTAAAAATTACAGCAAATAAGGATCCTAAAACACTTGAAATGATGAGGGAAACAATAGATTATGATTTCATAAGATTAGCACAAGTTGAACCATCAAAAATCTATGCTTGAACCTCACTAAATGGCCCAAATCCTTGAAGAAGACTTCACACGTGTGAAAGTACGGCCTCCCACAGTCTGAGTACTGTACACCAGACCTACATTCAATCCTATAATCATTAGTAATCACAAGTACTCAAACAATTATGAACATAGAGAGCAATTGCACCATTATGAGAGAAAAAACATGAAATTGCTTGATTGATTTTGGTGAGATATCATCACCTATATATACATGATCCATCACGGTTTTGGGCAGGTATGAGTAGCCCTAAACCTATCCCTAATGCTAATTTTGGTGGATCTTTCATCCCTACCAAGTTAGGGTTGGAATCTTGGAGATCCCTCAACAATGCAAAAATTACCAAAAATAGCTCCTATTTTTTCTCCCTTGTATCTAAGCATAATTTGGACTCATTCCAAAGGTTCTAACACTTAGGTCTACTTGAGAACATCCTTATGAATGGAATCCTATGCTATTTGGCACGTGTGACAAGCCACATCATGACCATCTAACTATTTACAAGTCATATGACCAAAACTAGTCAAGCTAGAATTGTGAATTTTTAACAATTTTGACACAGCTAGGTGATTATAAGAAGGACTAAGCAGATAGCTTACAGATCCGAAGAAGAATTATTCAACAACAGAACATGAAGCGTTAGTCATGATCTTTTTTGTTCGGAAATTTCGTCTTTATCTCATGGAAACGCACTTTGCATTTTATTCGGATCACCAGCCGTTACTTGACTTGGTAAATAAGACGTGCAATACTGGACGTATTGCAAGATGGTTACTATTATTGACTAAATTTGACTGTCGAATTGTGGTTCAAAAGGGGAAGAAACATTATCTAGCCGATCACATTTTGCGAATTGAATCTGCACTAGTTAATACTGAAGTGGATGATGAATTACCAGATGCTGCATTGTTCAATGTAGAAGCAGTACCTGAGTGGGCAGCAAATATTGTTGAGTACCTGATGCTAGGACAATCGAATGACTCTTTGACAAAGGTACAAAAGAGACAATTGATTCATAAGGCTCAACCTTATCAACTGATTGCAAGACAATTATATCGTCATGGATTAGACAATATTCTACGTAGATGTGTGTTACCGCATGAAATACCAGATTAAATCATGTTTTCAGATGATGGCATGGGCAGAGGACACTTCTCTACAGATATTATTATTCGTAAACTTTTGCAATCAGGTTGTTGGTGGCCTACACTTCATAAGGACACAAAAACTTATATTCAAACATGTGATGTTTGTTAGCGAGCACGACGGCCTACTGGACAAAACTATGAACCCTTGCATCCGGTTTTATCGCAAGCACCATTTGAAAAATGGGGACTAGATTATGTTGGTCCTATTCATCCTGCCGCGCAAGGATCTCAGGCCCGATACATTATCATAGCAACTGATTATATGACCAAGTGGGTTGAAGTCGAAGCTGTCAAAGTTGCTGATGCGAAATCTAAAGCCAAGTTTCTCTATGAAAATATTATAATCAAATTTGGATGCCTGATCGAGATTGTCAGTGACCGGGGTACACACTTTGTTAATCAAACAATAAAGTGTTTACTGGAAGATTTTTTTGTTATACACAGATTTAGTACTCCTTACTATTCTAGAGGGAATGGCCAAGCTGAATCTTCCAATAAGATTCTCTGCACTATTATGACAAAGACAGTTGAAGCAAGTCGGCCTGATTGGGAACATAAACTGTATGCAGTGTTATGGGCATTCAGAATTGCTTACAAAAGTAGTACAAATCAAACACCCTTTCAAATGTTTTATGGTCAAGATGCTATCATGCTGATTGAATTTTTAATCCCATCTTTACGCATAGCGACAATAGAATGGTTAAATGATCATAAGTCTTTACAACTACGTCATGAAGCATTGCACAAATTAGGTGAAACACGATTGATGGCAGTTCATGTGTTAGCAGCAGAGAAAGCCCGCCGAAAGACATGACACGATCGTCGATTGCACAAAAAGGATCTGGAAGCAAGAGATCTTGCCCTGATGGACAAAACCAAGCTGATTAAGAAAAAATTGAAGTTTACCGGTGAAGGCCCGTTTAAAGTAAAAGAAATCCTGAACTATGGCGCAGTAATTCTTGAGCACTTGGATGGAAACCGATTTGATACTCTAGCAAATGGCAGTCGATTACGCAAGTTTTGGCAGCCTGTTCCTCCAGTTCAGCAAGCATGATCTAATTGTTTTTTTTTTAATATTTAATCGTTAAGTTTTTGTTTAAAAAGACAAAAGAAAAAAAGAAAAAAACAATGAGGAAAGACTGATGAGCAAAAGTCAAAAAAGTCATCAGCATGGAAAAAAAGAGAGAAAGGAAAGTATTTTTGTTGGAAAATGACTTATAAAATCACTATTTTGGTCAGATGTTGTCTATACAGTATCAGAAACCTTCACTGAGCCTCCAGACTGTATATCCATTTCAGATATATCTATATTGAGTTGGGTGAAGGTTCTTTTCCAGAAAAAATCCATTTTTTGAGTTAGGAGAATGATCATCAATATGCTATTTTAGGAACCTTTGCCGAGCACCTTACTCATCATTAGGAACCTTTGTTGACATTCTAGATGGTCTTAAAATGTCAAAATTAGGCTGGCCATGTCTTCCGCAGATACACCCCAGTCGCCTCATTATAATATTCATCGTGATGTCCCATCTGCAACGGATATCATGATACTTTCTAGCATAAGCATGGTCACTCAGTGGATGACCCTTGCGGAGCCTCTGCTTACTGCAATGGGTATTCATGAGAGAGCCTTCTCCGGGAGAATCAACATGGATTTCATCACTCTTGCCTTCAGTACGTGGAAGGAAGAGAAATCCAAGTTTTACATTACCTTCCAGGGAGCCACACACAAGGTGCGTGTGATTGAGGATGCCCTTGCTGCCATTGGCATAGCGTTTGGTACCCAAGCCTCACCCAACCATAAGCAAGCTAAACAAGCTATTAAGCCTTCCATTGACCTTACAAATGATTTGCATTGGACCAATGACGGCTACCTCCTAGATGCCATCACTGAGCCTGCCATACACAACGCTGCCCAACTCCTGAATAATTTTCTGATAGTTGGCAACCTTAGAAAAGACTGCATCACTTCTCAAATCCTACATAGGATAGTCAAGTCCTATGTCAAGGTAGCCAAGGCCCCTCTCGAACCATATAACTGGTTCAAGACTGTTTCTGGTGAGCTCAAATGAGCCATAAAGAGCAATACCAAGCAACAGTTCACTGCTGGTTCCTTGTTATCTCTTCTAGCGGCCTCCCACCTTGAAAACAAAATCCATGGCTTTCACCTGGATTCTGTGTTTTCGATTTATGAAGAAGCACAAGTCGAGTCATCCCACTAGGCCTCTAGTTCACGTAGTCGACGTCGTCCATGCAACGAGATCGTCATTCCTAACTCGCCTTCTGCGTCACGACGTCATATTAGACATACATCGTCAGCTGCGCTTCCACCCCCTGTTGTTGTTTGCATTGAACTTCATATTCCCCCTGCCTCTGATTCTTTCCTCGTCTCTGCTTCCACTCAAGGATAGTCTATGACTATTGGGACTACCATTCCCATCACAGCTTCCCAAGTTGCCTCACCCTTGCACACCGAAACTGTTTCACCAAACATGCAGTACTTTATGGATATGTTCGATGATTCCGAGGCATCCAAAGTTTTTGAAATGCCCCAGAGCCCTACGCCCTTTGAACTCCAATTCCTTGGAAGAGAATTCGAACAATTCCATGATACTATTGTTGGTGTTGAAGATTCATGCCAGTTATCCTAGCAACCTCAGGATAGAGTCGCACCAGCCACACTTCGGGTCGAGCAAGTTGTGAAATCACTGAAGTAGTTTGATGCCACAATGCCTGAGGGCTATGAAGAGGAAGATGTTTTTGAAGAAGAAGAATTATCGGTACCTATTTCATGCCAACCAAGGACAGTACCATCAGGTCCTTCTGCTGCTACCACCTCCACATTAGTAGATTCTGGTGATGCTCTCGATTTGGTCTCAAGCCTTGCGCAAGTGATCCAGTCTATGCTGGATAAGAAAAAAGAAATGGAGCAGAGAATCTCAGATATGGAATCAAAAAATACTATTATAAGCCAGAAGATTATTCAGCTGGATAGAGAATTGAAGATCGCCAAGCAGCATGAAGAAAAATCCGAAGCTGAGAAGAGGACATCACATCAACAAGCTGATCGCCTCGAAGGATACATCAGCTCCCTACAGAATGCCCTGACAACCGCACAAGATCAGGTGGACAAGGCCGTGCAGGATGCAAAGCAACAAGTGCAGCTGCTACAAGCTCAACTATACATGGCAGAGCAGGATCGCACACATCTCTAAGGTGAATTGGATGTGATCACCCTTGAGCGTGATGTGTTTCTTCAGACGCAAATACCAAAGCATCTGGTAACTCCCATGGAGATCGCGTATTTGTTCAAAAACGTGGAAACTTACAAAGTGGGCCTTCAGGGATTCCAAGTGGTAGGTGAATTAGTTCAGTTAAGTGGACTTTCCATGCAACTCCACTATAGGAATTCAGTCTCTCTCATGTAGGGAAAGCTTGGCATGTTTTGCCATATTGTGAATAATGAAATTTTGGTGTTTTGGACTCATTCTCTCTCTACCCGAGTTTTCCATCATTGATGTTCTCTCTCTATTCGAGAGCAAGCTATTTTTTCCATACTGAGCACTTAGAATTATTTTTGACATTGAATTCTCAAAGTGAGAAGTTAGATTTTTTCATCTGATGTATGCCATTGTGCTCTTGTCACAGATTTTTCAAGTATACTGTTCTCTGATCAATCTTGTGCAATCACAACACCTCAGTAAGATCCTGTAGGCTGTGTAGTGAAGTTCACACGTGTTAAAAACTTCACATGGTATCAAAGCTTCATGCTTTGAAGAGGTGAGGGTGTATATATCAGATCTTTAGTGCTTTTGCTTGCAGGAACTCGGATTTGGGAGAGGGATTCAAACTCGCTGAGAGACAAGCTATCTATGAATCATAAGTGGATCAAAACAAGCCTGATCTACTATAGCAGGGCCTTGTATGGACAGAGAGCTCACACGAGTGAAATCATCTCTCATTAAATGAGTGCTACTTCTCTAGAATTGATCCAAATGTGTTGTTCTATAGCTTGTTGAATAGGTATTGAAAAAAAGGATGTGTTGCTTGTGTTTCTAAATCAATTTGATTTGTTTTTAGAAGATTTTTAGGCAATCAGAAAGTTTGAGAGAGTACCCAACTCGTGGGATATGCCAAAGTGAGCACACATCAGTTTTTTGTTCACCATTTTCATCAATTTTCACTATCAATAAAGTAGAATTGGATAGAAGTGAGTGTTCTGAGGTCTTAGACTTTTCATTTCACACAAATTATTGTGTTTGAGTTGAAAGTAAGTTCCTAGAGAGTTTATCAGTACATTGAAACTCGTGGGAGAGATAGACTTCTTACTTGCATGTGCTTCTTTTTTGTGACTGAAGCAAGATCCAAATTCAAGATAGATTGATTTTCTGTGTTGAAAATTTGTTTTCACATCTACTGCTAGATTTCATAGGTTGGATCAACATCAGTGTTAGATCCTAGATTCAGATAGTAAGCAACATTCTTTCAACTCCATTTTTTATCATTACTAGAATTTCTCATAGAAAAGATGTCTTCATCTAGTTCACATTTCTTGGAGCACAATGAGAGATTAACATCTTCCAATTATGCAATGTGGAAGATCAAAATGGAATCATTACTCATTCTACAAGATGTAATGGATATTGTGAGTGGAGTTGAAGAAGAACCTACTGCACCTAGTGAAGCTGCAACATTTTACAAAAGAACCAGAATTGCCCTTCATTTCATAAAAATGAATGTAACCAATGAAGTGTTAAGAGAGATCAGTACATGCACCACTGCCAAGGAAGCTTGGGATACTCTAGAGACAATCTATGAAATCAAGAATACTTCTAGATTGCTTACACTTAGAAACCAAATATTTCTAAGTTATTAGAGAGTAGATGAGAGTGCTTCATCATATGTCATGAGAGTTAAGGATCTTCATCAAGAGTTAGCTGGTATTGGTGATGCTCTTAAGAACACTGAACTTGTTCAAGTAGTCCTAAATGAACTTTGAGATGAGTATGACAATATTGTGCAGACTTATGCCATCAAGGAGGACCTTCCATCCTTGGAGACACTGCAAGGTGTTCTCATTGCTGAAGAAAGCAGGCAAGAGAACAAGATGCTGATGATTAACAGAATTTCATTGAAAGATGGTGGAGATGACAAAGCACTCTTCATCAAAGACAAGTCAAGAGACAAGGACAAAGGACAACAACCCTTCAAGAAGGACAAAGCCAGAGAAGGTGGTGAGGATCAGTCCTCACAAGCTACAACATCTAGTGGCAAGAAGAAGCTATCAAAGATCAAGTGTTTTTTCTGTGGCAAGAAAGGAAACTATGCATCAAACTGTTTCAAGAAGAAGAGCCAATCTAAGCAAGCTAACCTCACTAATGAGGATGAGTGTGAGGGTGTTGAGAGTGAAAGAGAGGATTCATTAATGATGTCTACTTTTTTATCTTTTCCTTTTAAGAATGAAGAACTCTAGTGGATAGATAGTGGGGCTCGTTCCCATATGTCTAGTTCTAGGAACTCTTTCACTAATCTCATGCTATATCTAGGTGCAAAAAAGGTCAATCTATACTGCTAATGATGTAGAGTGTAGGATTGAAGGAATTGGTAGTATTCCATTGCATGCATCATCATCAAAATTGTTAAAAATTCACAATTCTAGCTTGACTAGTTTTGGTCATATGACTTGTAAATAGTTAGATGGTCATGATGTGGCTTGTCACACGTGCCAAATAGCATAGGATTCCATTCATAAGGATGTTCTCAAGTAGACCTAAGTGTTAGAACCTTTGGAATGAGTCCAAATTATGCTTAGATACAAGGGAGAAAAAATAGGAGCTATTTTTGGTAGTTTTTGCATTGTTGAGGGATCTCCAAGATTCCAACCCTAACTTGGTAGGGATGAAAGATCCACCAAAATTAGCATTAGGGATAGGTTTAGGGCTACTCATACCTGCCCAAAACCGTGATGGATCATGTATATATAGGTGATGATATCTCACCAAAATCAATCAAGCAATTTCATGTTTTTTCTCTCATAATGGTGCAATTGCTCTCTATGTTCATAATTGTTTGAGTACTTGTGATTACTAATGATTATAGGATTGAATGTAGGTCTGGTTTACAGTACTCAGACTGTGGGAGGCCGTACTTTCACACGTGTGAAGCCTTCTTCAAGGATTTGGGCCATTTAGTGAGGTTCAAGCATAGATTTTTGATGGATTTTGATGGTTCAACTTGTGCTAATCTTATGAAATCATAATCTATTGTTTCCCTCATCATTTCAAGTGTTTTAGGATCCTTATTTGCTGTAATTTTTACATGGTATCAGAGCCTAAAGGCTGACATGAGCTAAATCCTTGGTTTTCATTCAATTTGATCACAATTTTTGATCTAAACCTTGTGTAGATTGGATCTTAGCATCTAGTATTGATTCTAGAACTCAAAGTGAGTCAAATACATTGGAGATTGGTGTTGTGTGACTTCATTTGCAGGTGTTTAGGTGTCTAAAACCAGAGGCAAAGTTGAATTCAATTCACATTACCAAGATAGCAAGTTTTGCTTGCTCCAAGCATTGATTTCTAAGCGAGTTTTGGAGGTGATTTCATAGAGGAGGCTTTCTAGCATTCAAGGAGAGGGAAGATCAGAGTTTTGGAGACTCTTCAAGGCTGTTCTAAGGTGTAGTAGGCACCTCCTAAAGTGATTTAGGTTCAGTCCAACCATTGCTTGACTTATGCACCAAATTAGATCAATTTTTCATCAATTTTGATCATTTTTTGCTTGTGATTGGATAGTAGATTGTGTTGCATCCTCATTAAGTTCCATTTAGATCTTTTACAAGTGATTTTGGAAGTATATTAGATTGCTGAAATTCACTCTTGATCAGATCATTTGGAAGCTTTAATGTTCTTTATAGAAAGAGGGGCAATTCTACTAGTATTGTCTACTTCAATCAAGCAAGTGCATTGTTTCTAGTATTCTATGATTTGATTTTGTTAGAGATCATTCTTAGATCTTTATAGGAAGTCTATTACTGATCTTTTCAGGTCCCTAAGAAGTGGGATAAGGTAGACCTTCAATCAAATCAATAGAAGTAACCTTCATTTGTGTCAAGTCCTTGATTAGGAGACTAGATGGCATCTATAAATGCATATCTTTTGGATACTAATGAAAGGCTCAACAAAACTAACTATTCCATATGGAAAGTTAGAATGGAATCTATCATGATCATGCAAGATCTGATGGAAATTGTAAATGGTAAGGAGGGTGAACCTATTCATCCTCAAGAAAAAGCCAAATACATCAAGAGGTGCAATGTTGCACTACATTGCATAAAAATGAATGTTGCAAATGAACTCTTAAGAGAGGTAGGAGATTGCACTTCAGCTCAAGATGCTTGGGAGACTTTGCAAAAGGTCTATGAATCCAAGAACCAAACTAGAATGTTAGCTTTGAAGAATCAAATATATAGAAGCTATCAAAAGAAAGGAGAGAGTGCACATACTTTTGTCCTAAGAGTAAAAGAATTGAACAAAGAACTAGCCTTTATAGGTGACCCTATCAAGGATGAAGAGCTTGTTCAACTCATATTGAATGGACTAAGCTTTGAATTTGACAATTTGGTTCAGGGATATGCAATTATGGGTAAGCTACCCATACTTGAAGAACTCCAAGGCACACTCATGGCCGAGGAATCAAGAAGGAGCCAAATGCAAGAGAGGATGGATAGGCTTTCCATCCAAGGTGGATATGACCAAGCTCTCTTCACCAAAGGCAAAGGCAAGTCCAAAGGCAAAGGATCAACATTCAAGAAGTCTACAAAGCTTGAGGATCAAGAAGGACCCCCAAAGGCATCTCCATCAACCACCAAAGTCAAGAAGGACAAATCAAAGGTGAAGTGCTACTATTGTAGCAAGATGGGGCATTATGCCTCGGAATGCTTCAAGAGGAAGCAAGATCAAAGCCAAGCCAACATGAGCAAAGAGGAGGAGGAGGAGAGTTCACATGAGGACTCTCTCATGATGTCCATATTTTCTTCAACAAGCTTCAAAGGAGAAGATCCTTGGTGGATTGACTCGGGTGCTAGTTCACACATGACTAGTAAAAGGGAGTTTTTCTCTTCTCTCTTATCTTATGATGGACCTATAAAGTCTATCTATACAGCAAATGATGAAGCTTGTAAGATTGAAGGAGTTGGTAGCATTCCCCTTTGCTTAGGATCTTCCAAAAAGATCAACATAGAAGGTGTTTTGTACATTCCTACAATAACAAAGAATCTACTAAGTGTTGGCCAAATGGTAGACAATGGTTTCAATGTTGACTTTGCTTCAAATGAATGTTTCATCAAGAAGAAGGGTAAGATAGTGGCTAAGGGCACTAGACTTGGCAAACTTTATAAGCTGGATGCATTTGTGGATACTAATGTTGTCATGTTGGCCGAGAAGAGCAAGATATCCACCTTTACTTTATGGCACAAAAGACTTGGACATTCAACTCGGGTTCCATGGAGGCTATGATCAAGGAGGAGTATGCTTTAGGCCTGAAGACAAGGTTTGTGAAGCTTGTGCCTTATCCAAGGCACATAAGAAGGTGTTTCCTAACTCCATCACAAAGTCATCTCATCCTCTTGAACTCATACACTCGGATGTGCACATTGCTAGCACCAAATCTAATGGAGGTTCATCCATGTTTTTAACCTTCATTGATGACTACTCAAGATATTGTTGGGTGTTCTTACTTTCCTTCAAGTCTCAAGTATTTGATACTTTTGTAAAGTTCAAGTTGTTTGTGGAAAAGCATCATAATCATAGCATCAAGATTCTTAGAAGTGACAATGGTGGAGAATTCATCTCCAATGAGTTCAAGGCCTTTTGTGAGGAGGAAGGGATCAAGAAAGAGACTTCTTGTCCTTACACTCCTCAACAAAATGGAGTTGCTGAAAGAAGGAATAGAACATTATGTGAATGTTCTAAGGCTTTAAGATTAGATGCTTGTTTGCCCAAATCCTTTTGGGGTGAGTCTCTTGTATGTGCAAACTACTTGATGAATAGGGTGTCTTGCAAAGCAATTGAAGGCAAAACTCCATATGAGATGTTGTATGGAAAGAAACCCAATCTTAATCACTTGAAAGTTTTTGGGTGTATATGTTATGTGCATGTGCCATTGAAAACAAGAACCAAGGAGGATCCATCTTCCACAAGAGGGATCATGCTTGGATATGCAAGCTCAAGCAAGGGCTACAAAGTCTATCTCCCATCCTTGAACAAATTTGTTGTTTCAAGGGATGTCATCTTTGATGAACATCATATGCATATGCTTGAAGAAGGCTCAAGTTCTCCAACAATCAAGAAGAAGATGGCCGAGGAGCAAGATCTTGGTTTTGAGGAGGAGCTCATGGAGGAGCAAGCACCAAACCCACCTATCACACCAAGGAGATCTTCAAGGGCAAAAGTGGAGCCATCAAGGCTCACATATCAAGGCAAAGGACAGCAAGTTGAGGGTATATCATCCACTTCTTATGCTTTATCTAGTTTTGAAGAACCGTCTAATGTTGAAGATGCATTGAACTCCAAAGAATGGTATAAAGCTATGTTGGATGAGTATGATGCCTTGATTGAGAATGAAATTTGGTTGCTTGTTGAGAGACCTCAAAGGAATGTAATAGGATGCAAGTGGGTCTTCAAGCTTAAGTTGAATGCAAATGGGAGTGTTAACAAACATAAAGCAAGATTAGTTGCAAAAGGTTATGCTCAAGAGAGAGGGATAGACTATGAGGAAACTTTTGCACCCGTGGCCAAGATGGTCACAATAAGACTAATCATTGCACTTGCATCACATTTTGGATGGATTCTATGTCAAATGGATGTCTCTAATGCTTTCTTGAATGGTTTTTTGGAAGAGGATATCTATATGGAGCAGCCACAAGGGTTCATCAAGCATGGAATGGAGAACAAAGTATGCCATCTCCAAAGAAGCATCTATGGCTTGAAGCAAGCCTCGAGATCTTGGAATTCAAGACTACATTGCTATCTTATTTCACTTTCTTTTGTTCAAAGTGAATATGATCCCACTCTTTACATTAAGTTTGATGATGTTGGTATTGTACTTTTATTCATTTATGTAGATGACATCATCATTAGTGGAAATAGTGTTGATGGTATTGAAAAAATCAAGATAGATCTATCCTTAGAGTTCAAGATGGTAGATCTAGGGTGTCTTCACTTCATCTTAGGCATAGAAGTACTTAGAGGGTCTGATTTTATCTTTATAAGTCAAGTAAACTATGCTCAAAGTCTTTTGAAGAAGTTTAAGATGGAAGTATGCAAAAGTGTTGACACACCAATGGAGCAAGATGTAAAAGTGCCAAATGAAGATGATGAAAGATCCTTCATGGACATCACTTTGTTTAGGCAACTTATAGGTTCCTTAATGTGGATCACTATAACTAGACCAGATCTTAGCTTTAGTGTATGTAGGTTGAGCCAATCCATGCAAAAGCCATTGAATATCCATTGGAAAAAGGCTAAGAGGATTCTAAGATACATCTCGGGTACATTGGATTTTGGGATTCTATATAGAGGAGATGTGATTAACCTTCATGCATTTAGTGATTCAGATTTTGCAGGGGACAAGAGGGATAGGAAATCAACAAGTGCCTATTCAACTTTCATAGGAGAAGGTGTAGTTTCATGGCTTTCAAAAAAGCAAGAAACTATATCTCTATCTTCAACCGAGGCCGAGTACAAAGCTTTGACAACCACTACAAAGGAGGTACTTTGGATCAAGAGATTATTGGTGGAACTAAAGATCATGGATTCAGAGGAGGCACCAATCATCTACAATGACAATATATCAGCCCAACACCTTGCATCTAACCCAATCTTCCATGCAAGATCTAAGCACATTGAGATATGCCATCACTTTGTGAGAGAAATGGTGCAAGCCAAGGAGATTGCTTTGGAGCATGTTCCAAGCAATGAATGTGTAGCTGATCTACTTACTAAACCACTTCAAAAGACACCTTTTATGAAGTTCAGATCATCACTTGGAGTGATTAGTAAAGCAATGATTGAACCAAGCTAGATAGTGAGGAGGAGTGTTAAAAATTCACAATTCTAGCTTGACTAGTTTTGGTCATATGACTTGTAAATAGTTAGATGGTCATGATGTGGCTTGTCACACGTGCCAAATAGCATAGGATTCCATTCATAAGGATGTTCTCAAGTAGACCTAAGTGTTAGAACCTTTGGAATGAGTCCAAATTATGCTTAGATACAAGGGAGAAAAAATAGGAGCTATTTTTGGTAGTTTTTGCATTGTTGAGGGATCTCCAAGATTCCAACCCTAACTTGGTAGGGATGAAAGATCCACCAAAATTAGCATTAGGGATAGGTTTAGGGCTACTCATACCTGTCCAAAACCGTGATGGATCATGTATATATAGGTGATGATATCTCACCAAAATCAATCAAGCAATTTCATGTTTTTTCTCTCATAATGGTGCAATTGCTCTCTATGTTCATAATTGTTTGAGTACTTGTGATTACTAATGATTATAGGATTGAATGTAGGTCTGGTGTACAGTACTCAGACTGTGGGAGGCCGTACTTTCACACGTGTGAAGCTTTCTTCAAGGATTTGGGCCATTTAGTGAGGTTCAAGCATAGATTTTTGATGGATTTTGATGGTTCAACTTGTGCTAATCTTATGAAATCATAATCTATTGTTTCCCTCATCATTTCAAGTGTTTTAGGATCCTTATTTGCTGTAATTTTTACAAAAACTGATCCAATGGGGTATTTTGAGGCATATGTGTGAACATGAAATTCAATCGTCCAATCTGGAGAATGCAGTATTGGTGCTGAAGTTAATGCTTTTTTTTAATTTTTCAAAGGCTTCTAACGTCTCTACTGTCCAAATAGGAACAATAGTCAGTTTGTATATAGGTCTTGATAAATCTGCAAAGAAGATAATAAAAATTTGATAGTAGTTCGCATGACCCATAAACACATAAACTCCATGAATTGTTGTTGGCGGTGGCAATTCCACAATAACCTTGATTTTAGAATAATCTGTGGCAATGCCATGTCTCAATATCACATGCCCAAGCACAACTTCGTGGGAAACCCATATCTGACATTTTATTGGATTTAGAGAAATTTCATATTTGCGACATCTTTCAAATACTTTCTCCAATCGATCTAGGTGGTCTGTATCTGTAGTATGGACTCCCAGGTCATCCAAGTAAATTTCAAGGAATTTTTGTAGATAATCTTTAAAAGCACATTGCATTACTCTTTGAAACGAACTTGGTGCATTGCAGAGTCCAAACGACATTACTTTGTAAGCATAGGTGTCCCATTCTGTTGCAAAAGCTGTTTTGTGACGATCTGCAGGTGTTATTTTAACTTGGTTGTAACCACTAAATCCATCTAGAAAACTATACGCTTCCTCTCCAGCAAGGAGATCCAAAATGCTTTCAGTAAAAGATAACATAAAGTGATCCTTCTACGTCACTTTGTTCAAAGCTTTGAGATTCACACAAATTCTCAATTTCCCATTCTTCTTAGGAACAATGACAATCGGTGAGATCCATTTGATATGCTCGATCTCATAAATGAAATCGACGTCAAGCAATCTCTGAAGCTCTTTCTTTATTAGATCCGCAACATTAGGATTACAGTGATAGAACTTTGTATCCTTTAGAACTGCATCAGGTACTAAAGGTATGGTATGTTCAATAACTGATGTCGGAATACCCCTCAGATCTTGATAAGTCCATGCAAAACAATCTTGATACTTAGTAAGTAACATTTGGAGTGCTTGATACTATTCAAGATTAAGTTGTGATCCAACTTGTACAATCTTGTACGGTTCTCCTGGTTCAGCAAGATTCATTGGTTGTGTCCTAGTTGGGTCATTGTAAACATCTTTCGATTTTGGCACCTGGTCTTCGGGTTCACGATGTGCTTTAGGTGACATGATAACTACATCATCCATTGTATAACATTTAAAATGGTCGGGCATATCATGCTGGACAACATCTGCTTGTTCTTTTTTGAAAGGACTTGTCTTGGATCTTTGCTTAGCCTTCTTAGCAGGAATCGATCGTGGAGGTGATAATTTCCGAGACGATGATGTCTTGCTAGAACTCTGACTTGTAGAATCATCCTCGACTTTTACTTTGTCTTTATTTAGTAAGGGTGGCACATTTCATGAATCAATCTGTTGAGGAGGATTTTATCATTTTAAGACCGTATTATAATGTTGCTTGGCTTGTTTCTTCATCATTGACCCTGTGATCCTGTCTTCCTTCAATATAAATGCTTTGGGCAATTTTATTGTTGGTTCATCAGGAATATTACGCACTCCAAATCTGGTCGAATCCATATGATTTAGAATTTGCTCATCAGTAAGTTCTGCATTGTCATCATAAGTTATGGCATGACTCACAGGAATGAGTTCATCTTTAATTGGATCTGGTATAGGTTCCGTTGATATCCAAGCTACATTCAGCACATTCAATGGAAAAGTAATCAGTGTACCCCCAAGGTTCGATCCAATAATGAAATCTCGTTCAAATTTGACTGATTATCTTGTTGACACATATATCCTGCTGTACAATCAATCGTCGCAAGAACTTCATTCCAATTGACAGTATCCATTTGAGAATTGTAATGAACTTCCAAATTTTTCTCTGGTCGGTCACAAGTATGATCCGTTGTTGAGGAATCATCATCCTCTTTTTGAACCACTGGTTTGATAGTCCAAGTTGTAGGATCAACTTTGACTGCACATTCACGATTTTCAAAAGTCATTTTTCATAACCCAGTTATGAAATACTTGCGCAACTAGTAACCATGGACGTCCCAATAGGAATCGGTAGATATTTGGTGCTTCTGGTAAGTCCATTACTATGAAAGTAATGACAAACTGTACTTCCGCAATTCTGACAGGTATATCGTCAACCATTCCTCGCGGATGAACTATCGTTTGATCAACTAGCTTAATGGCAAAAGTCGCAATCTTGATCTTTGTAAGGCCCCATTTTGCACATAGCTTTGTTAAAATCAGGTTAATTCCTGAACCGCCATCTATTACAGCTGCTTCCTTAGGAAATTGTCTATGTTGTATCGGTAGAGTGATATTTTTTTGTTCACTTTCCCAAGCAGCTCCAACATGGAGTACTTCGTTAGATTCTTCAAATCCAGCACCAAAAGGTGGCTGTTGATGGACTTCTGGTTCCGCTTGAGCTAACTTTTGCACTAAGACTTCTTTTGCTTTTGGCACCAACTTCAGGAACTCTCCCAATGCAATATTGGTCTTACTAGACAAAATATTCATGAGCAGTTCTGTTTGCGACACTTCCGGTTCAATCATCTTGAATGGTTCTTCATGATGTTGCAACTGATCCTTCCTATTTGTACGTGAATTTTTTGGAGGCTGCAATGGTGAAGATTGTACTTCGGTTGTTGCTTTAGCAGCTTCAAGTTCCTCTTCTTCTTGAAGATGTTTAATCCATTGCCTCATATCCTGATATCTTTTTTTTTCTGCATGAAGATTTGGATAGACTCCATATGTTGTTGGTATATCAGTTAATTGTATAGAATCAGTAGGTACTGGATTCGCTACTGGTTCTTTCTACTTCTGTGCTCTGGTGACCACCATCAAGGGTACACTTGGTTTATTCTGAACTACTGGTCTTTGCTTGATTGTTATCAAATTTACAGGAGTTGTGTGAAAATTGTCAACATTTCCTAGCTAGTTTGAGGCCTAAATTGGCTAAAATTGTAAATAGTTTTGGTTCTGGAGTTTCACACGTGTGAACCAGGCCACAATGTTTTTATTTACTGTATTTTTTCAGTATGATGAAGTGTCAAACTTCATACCCTTAGACCATTTTGATGTATTTTGGTCATATAAGCCATTTTTAGCTATTTTTCCTATATAGGGAATATCTAGGGTCAAGTACCTTCTAGAGAGAGGAGAGAGAGTCATCTTCCTCATCCATAAATAGTAGGAAAGTCGTGGAGAACAGGTTGGAGAAACCTTTTGTATGCTTCATTGAGATCAATAGATCATTGTCATTGTTTCTTCCTCCATTGAGAGCATTGTTGTGTGTATTGTCTTCAAGCTATTGTGTATGATCTTAGGTGCTTTCCAAAAGTGGTAGGCTGATGTATTATGGACTGTATAATGCTATTTTGGGCCGCACTTGATGTTTATGGAAGTTTCCATTTGTGATAAATGCTTTTTGATCAAGTTCTTTGCATTCTAGGTAGCATAGAATGTGTTGCCAATTCCTAGCTTATGTAGTTTGGAGTGCAAGCATTCAAGCCAATGATCTTGGAGTTTAGATCCACTTAGGATCTGTATTTTTCACATGGTATCAGAGCTGGTTGGCTTCTATTTACAGTAAGTATTCCATTTTTGGTGATATTTGGATGTTTGATCAAGTTCTAGCATGATTTTGCATTGCTTTGTTGATCAAATCTTACTAACCTTTGTTTTGTGAGTTGAACTTGTGGATCAAAAGCATATTTCAGGTCTATTGAAGATCAGAGGCTGAAAAGAAACTATTTTGGATCAGATCATAACACCTAATCATTTGTGATTGTGAGGCTTGTGCATATTCAATACTAACAATGTTTTTTTCAATCCTATTGTTGACAATCTCCATTCTTGGATGAACACTCTCCTTAAGTGGATGAAACTTCTCCTTAAGTGGATGACAAATGCTCTTTTGAGTGAGTTGTAATTCTCCTAAAGGCTGAGCAAAGCTCCCATTTGGATGAAAGATCCCCTTTTTTGGGTGAACATATTGTAAGCTCCATTGTGAAGAGCATATTGTAAAGATTGTCATCAATTTTGGCATAAATTTTGGTGTACTTTGTTGAGCATGTAAGTAACTCTCCTTATGTAATTTGATTGGAGCATTTGCTGGAAGGTGTTAACCATTATGCAAGTGTGTTTTCAGGTTCTTAACAGGTTGAGGAACATTCTCATGTGAAGTGATCTTAGATCTACATCTAAACACCAAGATTTGACAAGATAGTGAAGCTAGTCTTGTGATTCACTAAGTGTGCTCATTCATTCACCTCTAAATCTTGTATTTATCCCTTGCTGGAGTTTATAAACTTTTAGAAGTGTGGTTTACATGTGGTTTTACAGGTTGAATCAATATCTTAGTGTGTTGATCATATGTTGATCAAGTTTGTTCATTACTAGGTAATCTTGGCATCCTAGTTTTGGGTATTTTCTAAGAATGCAAGTAACTCTTCACACCATAACTTGATTTGGTCACTTGCTGGAAAGTTTGAGAGCTTAAGCAAGAGTGTGTTCAGGTTGGTTTGATTTTGTAATCCATTCTTAGTGTGTGCAAAGTGTTGCATGTGTTTCAATCTTCCTTTCTATGCTTGGAAACCATCTAGGTTCAAGATAGAAGTGTTTTAGGGTCCTAAATCTTCATAGATCTCTTTATCTATCATTTGTTGAGAGAAAAGTGAGTGCTAAGTGCTTTAGGACAAAACCTAAAAGTTGAAGAAACATTAGAATCATGGCTTCCAATGGTGGGATCATGCTAGAGTCTAGTGAAAGGTTGAGTTCATCAAACTACTCTACTTGGAAAGTGAGGATGGAGTCCTTACTTGAGTTGAATGAACTCATGGACATAGTTGCAGAAATTGAAGAGAGACCTCTCACACTTCAAGAGCAACAAAGGTTTGATAAGAAGGCCAAAAGGGCTCTTCATATCATTAAAATGAATGTTACAAATGAACTTCTCAAGGAAGTTGGAAAGTGTCAAAGTGCAAGTGAGGCATGGAATGCCTTAAAGAAGCTCTTTGAATCAAAGTCCACATCTAGGGTATTGACCCTAAGGAGACAAATATTTTCTAGTAGGCAAAGAGAGGGTGAAAGTGCTCATGCATTTATCTTGAGAGTTAAGTCCCTAAGTGATGATTTAGCATGCATTGATGAGAACATAAAAGATGGTGAAATAGTCCAAGTTATGTTGAATGGTTTGCTAAATGAACATGCTAACCTTGTGCAAAGTTTTGCCATTCAAAGAGTCTTGCCAAGTGTGGTTGACTTGCAAGAAATCTTATTGGCTGAAGAACATAGGTTGCAATCAAAGCTTGATGGTGCATCCTTGCAAGGTGGAGGTGAAGAGGCTTTCTTCACAAAAGGCAAATTCAAGGGCAAAGGTAAAGGCAAAGGGAAATGGTCCAAAGGTGGTAACTTTGATCATGATGATCACTCTTCCTCTTCCTCTTCTACTAAGAACAATAAGTCAAAGTTCAAGTGCTTTTATTGTGGGATAAAAGGTCATTTTGCAAATGAATGTTATAAGAAGAAAAGAGAGCAAGGAGAGAGGCAAGGAAATCTTACAATAGATGAGGAAGAACATAACACATGTGAATCACTTGTTATGACTTCAAGTTTGTTAGCCAACATAGATGATAATGATCCTTGGTGGATTGATAGTGGAGCCTCATCTCACATGACAAGACATAAGGAATACTTTACATCCTTATTGTCTTATGAGGGAGAAGGTAACATCATCTACACTGCAAATGATGGTCAATGTGACATCAAAGGCATAGGCACTATTCCTATTTCCCTTTCAACAAATAGGAAAGCAAATCTTGAAAATGTTTTGTACATTCCTTCAATCACTAAGAATTTGCTTAGTGTAAGTCAAATGATTGACAAAGGACTTGATGTGGAGTTCATTGGAGATGCATGTTTGATAAGTAAATGTGGATCCTTGATTGCTCAAGGTAGGAGGCATGGTAAACTTTTCAAGCTTGATGCATGTGTGATCTCTAATCATGAAGGATGTATGGCTAGGGAGCAATTGACAAACCAAGAAGTTTGGCACAAGAGGTTGGGCCATCCCAACTTCAAATCTTTGGAGGTAATGGCAAAGAAAGAGCTTGTTCTTGGTCTCCCTAAAAGTCTTGTTGCAAACAATAGTGTTTGTGAACATTGTGCCTTGTCCAAATCTCATAGACTTGCTTATTCTAGATCTACTTCTAGATCTAAAGAAGCTTTTCAACTTGTGCATTCTGATATTCATTCTTCTAGTACAACTAGCAATGGCGGGGCAAAGATGTATGCAACTTTCATTGATGACTTTAGTAGGTATACTTGGATCTATCTTCTTAAAAGTAAGGATGAAGTGTTTGCTGCATTTGTCAAGTTCAAGAATGAAATGGAAAACCAATTCAATACAAAGATCAAATGCTTAAGATCTGATAATGGAGGGGAATACACCTCAAATAGGTTCAAAGACTTTTGTATAGCACATGGGATTAAGAGGGAGATGTCTAGTCCTAGGACTCCACAACAGAATGGAGTGGCCGAGAGGAAGAATAGAACCCTTTGTGAATGTGCCAAGGCAATGAGACTACATGCTAATCTTGCTAAGTCTTTTTGGGGGGAAGCTTTAGCATGTGCTAACTATCTATGTAATAGATGGACAAGTGCTTCCTTGGATGGTAAAACTCCTCATGAGGTTCTTTATGGTAGAAGGCCGAGTGTCAAGCATTGTAGGATCTTTGGATGTACATGTTTTGTCAATATCACACTTGATGATAGAACTAAAGAAGATCCTTCATCAAAGAAGGGTGTGTTTGTTGGCTATAGTGAAGTAAGCAAGGCTTACAAAGTGTACATTCCTTCTACAAAGAAAGTTGTCATAAGTAGGGATGTCATCTTTCATGAAGAGAATGTTTCCAATGTTGTTGATGTTGATGTTGATGTGCCTACTAATCATCATGATGTGCAAGATGTCTTGGATGAAGATGGAGATGCCACTCCAAAGCAAACTTCAAGGAAGACTCAAAGGCAAAGGGCTAAGCCATCAAGGCTAACCTATGATGAAAAAGGAAAGCAAGTGGTGGACAACTCTAACCTTGCTTTTCTTACCTCTTTTGATGAACCAACTTGTGTAGGTGAAGCAATTCAAAAGAAGGAATGGATCCAAGCCATGGATCATGAGCATCAAGCACTCATCAAAAGCAACACATGGAGGTTGGTAAAGCTTCCAAAGGACAAGAAGGCAATTGGTTGTAAGTGGATCTTCAAGATCCAGACAAATCAAGATGGATCAATCAACAAGTACAAGGCAAGGTTGGTGGCAAAGGGGTATGCTCAAGAATATGGTATTGACTATGATGAGACCTTTGCACCCGTGGCAAAGATGGTAACTATTCGAATCCTAATCTCTCTTGCAACTCTTTATGATTGGGATATGTGGCAAATGGATGTTACTAATGCCTTCTTGAATGGTGATCTTGAAGAAGATATTTACATGGAGCAACCCGAGGGCTATGTTTCACATGATGAGCCTAATCATGTGTGCTATCTCCAAAAGAGTTTGTATGGGCTAAAGCAAGCACCAAGGAGTTGGTATGCTAAGCTCAATTCCTTCTTACTTTCTCAAAACTTTGTTATGAGTGAGTATGATCATTCTCTCTACTTTAGATTGAATGAAAATGATATCACTTTACTTTTGATCTATGTTGATGACATTATCTTAAGTGGTGGTAACAATCTAGATATAGATGAAATCAAGATGGCACTCAAAAGAGAGTTTGAAATTCAAGATCTTGGTAAACTTCATTATATCTTAGGAATAGAGATTATTAGAACTTCTAAATCTACATTCATATGTCAAGAAAAGTATGTTAACTCTATTCTAAAAAGGTTTCATATGGAAGATTGTAAATTTGTTTCTACTCCTATGGAATCAAATGTAAAGCTAACTACAAGAAGTAATGAAAGATCCTTCAAGGACATTACTCTCTATAGAAAGCTAATAGGATCTCTTATATGGTTAACCATCACAAGACCTGATCTAAGCTTTGTGGTTGGTAAACTAAGTCAATTTATGCAAGATCCTAGTGAGGCTCATTGGAAGCTAGGAAAGAGAGTACTTAGATACATCTCGGGATCTAGAGATTTTGGCATCTTGTATGGAGGTACTACACCTAACCTTTGTGGATTTTCAGATTCAGATTTTGCAGGTGATCAAATGGATAGGAAGTCAACAAGTGCCTTTGCAATCTATCTTGGAGATGGAGTGGTCTCATGGCTATCAAAGAAGCAACCAACTATCTCTCTATCTTCCACCGAAGCCGAGTACAAGGCATTAACAACATGCACCAAGGAGATTCTTTGGATCAAGAGGATGTTATTGGATCTTCACTTGCTGGAACCAGAGAAGACTCCAATCATACTTTGTGATAACCTTTCAGCCCAAAGCTTGGCAAGCAATCCTGTTTTTCATGCAAGGAGCAAGCACATTGAGATTGCTCACCATTTTGTGAGAGATCAAGTCATTGCCAAAGAGGTGGAGCTTCAACATGTCTCTTCAAAGGAGTGTGTGGCTGATATCTTCACCAAACCATTGGGAAAGGACCTATATTTAATGCATAGATCTAATCTTGGAATGTGCTCAAAGACTATGTTGAAACTAGCATCCAATGTTGAAGAGGGAGTGTGAAAATTGTCAACATTTCCTAGCTAGTTTGAGGCCTAAATTGGCTAAAATTGTAAATAGTTTTGGTTCTGGAGTTTCACACGTGTGAACCAGGCCACAATGTTTTTATTTACTGTATTTTTTCAGTATGATGAAGTGTCAAACTTCATACCCTTCAAAATGAGACCATTTTGATGTATTTTGGTCATATAAGCCATTTTTAGCTATTTTTCCTATATAGGGAATATCTAGGGTCAAGTACCTTCTAGAGAGAGGAGAGAGAGTCATCTTCCTCATCCATAAATAGTAGGGAAGTCGTGGAGAACAGGTTGGAGAAACCTTTTGTATGCTTCATTGAGATCAATAGATCATTGTCATTGTTTCTTCCTCCATTGAGAGCATTGTTGTGTGTATTGTCTTCAAGCTATTGTGTATGATCTTAGGTGCTTTCCAAAAGTGGTAGGCTGATGTATTATGGATTGTATAATGCTATTTTGGGCCGCACTTGATGTTTATGGAAGTTTCCATTTGTGATAAATGCTTTTTGATCAAGTTCTTTGCATTCTAGGTAGCATAGAATGTGTTGCCAATTCCTAGCTTATGTAGTTTGGAGTGCAAGCATTCAAGCCAATGATCTTGGAGTTTAGATCCACTTAGGATCTGTATTTTTCACAAGTTGTAGCTGGTGGTGGCTTTAGTCTTGCTGGATAGTCTTTATAGCAAAGCCCATAACCGCATTCACGACATAATGGTACAAATTTTCCTATATTTGGACATTCGACAACTCTATGATTTTCTCCATATGCAAAGCATCCAAGTGGTGCTCTGGTCCAATTTTTAGATGCATGTTGTTGTGCGGCAGCATAAATAGCATACTCTTCTGAAGATCCACCTTCTTGATCATTACCATAGTTCCATTGCTCGATACTTCTGTACGGTTTTGGTTCCATCAAATTGGCAGGAGGAGCGGAGTGCTTTGGTGGGGCAGGTAAGGCTAAACGTTCCGGGTATCCAAGAGCAGATTGTCGAGGTCTGGCTGCTGGATTTCCTCCATACTGTGGTTCTCGATATCCCATTTGAGCATACCATTGCTGAATTATCCAAGGATTGAAGTTGCAAAAAGCAATCTAATGGTCAAGCGAATTACACAAATGACATACACTGATTTCCTTTCGTTTTTCCAATTGAGGACACTCATTCACTGTGTGATTTCCTGTACAAATAGAACACCAGACATTTTTCCTGGTAGGAAAAGTCCTCGCAAACTTCTCATGTTTCTTGTTTGCTTTTCCATGGAAATCTTCCAATGCTTTGATCTTCTCATCAAATTGCGACTGCAACTTTTCCATATGTTTCTGCTGGTTGTTCCCGAGTTTCTCAAACTCATTGAACATCATTTCTGCAGTAGCGTTAACATTTGTTGATGCAATAGTGGTGGATGTTGTAGTGGTCTGCCTTGATGCAACATACTGATATTCGGCTCATCATCTGAATTTTCATCCTCCTCCTGAATTGCATCATCCATAGCATTTTTCAAAAGTGCATAATCATTATGGCGTTTCAGCTCACGTCTGATCCGTTTAGGTAAACTTGACAAAAACCACATGATCATGGCATTTTCGTTAATTAGCTTAAGTTCACACTCAGATCTGAGACATTTCACCCGTTCAATGTAATCTCAAACCATTTCCCATTTTCCCATTTTAATTTTACTTAAAAGTAGGAAAGGGTCTTCCATAAACTTCCGAGGTTTGAACCGTGTGATAAGAGCTCTTTTAACAATCTCCCAATCTGCATGCTCAGTTTCATCTTGATTATAGTACAAATCTTGTGCTGGGCCTATTAAGGCCATCGAAAAAATCTTAAGTTTATCTTGGGGAAAGATTTCGCCATAGACTTCACAAGAATCAGCATAGATCTGAAGAAATCTAACTAGATCTGTTAATCCATTATATTTTGGTAAATCCAAACGGGGTGCTCTTCTAACAATAATTGGATTGACTTTTTGAGAAGCACCTCCAAGGGCAGCCATCTTCACAGATGCAAATCAATCAGACAATGAGATTGGATCTAGATTTTTCAATCAAAAACTATTTCAGATTAGATCTGCTAGATCTATTCCACTTTTCAAGAATCTGATTTCTATATCGTGAAAAAGATTTTGAAATTCAATCAATCGATACCTCTCAAAAATAAAAAATTTCTCAGAATCTAGATCAGAATGTATCAGATTTGACCCAAATTTTGACAGAGACTTGATCTGGAAAATCAATATTTAAAAATAGTACTGGCAAAGGTTCCCTAGGCGAAGATTGGTTCGGCGAAGGTTCAGCAGTGCTATTTTTTTCAAATTTTTTTGACAATTTTTATGGAAATAATCTTTGTCGAACTCTCAGATTCAAAATCTGACACATATAAAGTCAAGATAAACCCGACGAGGGTCTCTAACACAAAAAAACACAGTTTATACAGTTTGGCAAGGATAAAAATCAAGATTTTCTATAATCTGGATGTTTGCTGAATTCAAAAATAGTATTTTACTATAAATAGAATATTCTAGAAGCTCAACGAAGGTTTTGGCGAAGAATCAAGAGTAATACTAATATTTTGCAAAAAAAAAAGACTTTTTTGACAAAAATATGACAATATGACAACTGATCCTCTGAGAAAACCTTCTATTTCTGATATTATTCTTCACTGACCTGACAATAGATAGATCTGAATCACACCTATGCACAGTGAATCGGACGAAGGTCCTTTTTCTATATTTTTAGGATTTTGGTTATTTTTTTGGTGTTTTTTGACGATTTTTCTGATGTTTCTGAAAATCTGCTGGGAAGGATTGTTCGCCCTTCAAGCTGAAGGTTTTGTGATCAAAACTGAAGGTGTCCACAACTCGACAAAGGTTTCTTGAAAGAGAGCAAAACGTTATCAGCTCTAATGACAATTTTTGACTCCTTTTGACCAAAATCGGATAGATTTGACCGATTTTGTTATTTTTGCTGATATCCAAATGGATCTTAAGATTGGTAATCTGAATAGCTTTCCTTGTTCTAGAATTAGATTAGAATTCAAACAAGCAAATCCACTCAAATCAAGCAAAATCACTCCTAAACTAACTCTAAATGTAGATCTAACACTATTCATGCAACAACAAGATGCCTAATGCAAGCTAATCATCCAACAAACATGCTGCAAAACTGAAAAATTTTCGTAGCTCCCCGGAAACGGCGCCAAAATTGTAGTGGATTTCTTTCCTTGCCTAACCTCAATCCAAGATCTAATCAATCTAGCATTAAAAAGACGAAGTTAGTTGTCACGCGTAGATTCGTTCCCATAAGAGTGATAATATAGTTTAGATTTCAGCATGAATGGAAGATTCACATCTAACTCTAACATCCATTAACCCTAAGCATTAACACTACATCCACTAACACTAGATCCACAACAAAGATAGCTTACTCTTTCTCTCTTTCTCTTTCTCCCTCATAAAAAGTATACTAACATGAATCCCAATAACAATCATATCCAACAATTAGCAAAATCCAAAATAAGCATGAGAGATGGAGGAAAGGTGATAGAGAGCAAGGACATTCATAAATCCATTTCACAAGAGAACCAGTCTATTTTATTGAAATGAAGAAATGAACATGTGTATGAACTCGAGTTGGTCCCTTCTTATAGTAGAGAGGAGGGCCTTGGCCTCTGAATCCTAGTGGTCCATTTCTGCCTCCCTAATTATTCAAATTTAAAAAAGAGTGGGAACCATCCAAATTGGAGGGAAACCCAACTTTAGTAACTAACTTGACATTTAGGCCCTACGACATTAAAAGTCCTGCAAAAAGGCCTAAAGTCCTTTTATTGACTTTCTAATTAATCAAATAACTATGTGGTCATCGGGTTGGACTTACACATGCAGGGTGCCAAATCCCTCTCACTTATTAGGGTTAGGATTGCCTTGAGATCCGCAAACCCTCCAACATTAAGCTGTTTTAGTAATTGCCATTGCGGTACTACTGATTAGAAGTTGCGCATTAATTTAGACTTTTATTTTAG
>CM055112.1:4743516-4862992 GCA_029204225.1 Diphasiastrum complanatum
TGTTATCATTTGTCACATCATCATGCTACAAATCCACCAAACCAAATGATGAGTCTATCTCTAGTTCTACCCAGATATCTCTTATAGCTTCGTTATTAATTGATCTTCACAAGTTGATGGCAATGTCCATGATGAGAGCACATCCCTTGAAAATGTGTCAACTTTATCATCATGATCATGTTCAAGTACATCAGTTGGTAGGACCATGTCCTCAATGACCTCTCTATCCTCAAAAATTCTTTTACTTCAAGGAGTGACTTGAATCATGTACCACCATCAGTGAGAAATTTAGATCCAAAACATATTTAATGGATCAACAAGGTCTTGGCTAAATTGGATGCACATCTAGAATCATCCACAAGCTAAAAATCATCAATCTAGACATGCTAGAATTGCAAAATACATGTAAATTTGATCAGAAACACTAAGATCCAATATGGTGCTATCCATGTCCATACAACAAAAATAGCATACAAAATTTCACATGTGTGGATTCAAGTATAAGATAACAACTATTTATAGCATCCAATAATGTCACTTGGCCACTTGCCCTAAGATTGCCCTAAAATAACAACTTCTAGGTACTTCACCAAAGAAAAAAGTTTTTAGTGACTAAATGCAATGTATCTATGTTATCCAATTAGAATGGGTCCAAGTCTGACCTCATCCACAAATATACATGCTAAAAATAGTACAAACACTATTTAGGCCTTTACTGACATAAAAAAATCTATCTCTAAGTTGAATTTTCATGTTGGCCTAAAAATTGCCAAAATATCTCAACTACACTAGTTGAATTTTTCACACTCCCTTTTCAACTAGTTTTAGCATAGATTTTAATAGTACTCCAAAATGTGTCTATGCTTCATAAAAAAGTCCTTTCCCAATGCTTTGGTGAAGATATCAGCCACACACTCCCTTGAAGAGACATGTTGAAGCTCCATTCCCTTGCCATGACTTGTTCTCTCACAAAATGATAGGCCACTTCAATATGCTTGCTCCTTGCATGAAACAAATGATTGCTTGCCAAAATTTGGGTTGAAAGGTCACAAAAGATGATTGGAAATTTTTGAAAATCCAACAAATTGAAATTCATTAGCATCCTTTTGATCCAAAGCATCTCCTCTGTGCATGAAGTTAGGGCTTTGTACTCAGCCTCACTAGATGATATGAGATTGCTGCTTGTTTCTTCGACATCCATGAGATAGCTCCATCACCTATGAAAATAGCATGTACACTTATAGATTTCCTATCCATTTGATCTCCAGCAAAGTTTGAATATGAAAATCCATACAAGTTAGGTGTTGATCCTCTATAAACAATGCCAAAATTTCTAGAACCCGAGATGTACATCAATACTCTCTTACCTAGCTTCCAATGCTCTACACTAGTATCATTCATAAATTGACTTAATCTACCAACATAGTAGCTTAGATCAGATCTTGTGATGGTTAGATATATGAGTGAACCAACTAGCTCCATATAGATAGTAATGTCCTTGAAGGATCTTTCATTACCTTTTATAGCAAGCTTTACATTTGACTCCATTGGTGTATCAATAGATTTAGCATCTACCATATGAAATCTTTTAAGAATAGAATAAGCATACTTCTCTTGACAAATGAAAGTAGATTTATAAGTTCTAAATACCTCTATTCCCAAGATATAATACAAAAGACCAAGATCATGCACCTAAACTCCTTTTTGAGTGCAATCTTGATATCATCAATATCTTGTTTGTTGCCTCCACTCAAAATGATATCACCCACATAGATTAGAAGAATGGTAACATTATTTCCAAAAAATCTAAAATAAAGTGAATGATCATACTCACTCATTATGAAGTTTTGAGAAAGTAGAAAAGTGTTAAGCTCAGCATACCAACTCCTTGGTACTTGCTTAAGTCCATACAAACTCTTTTGTAGAAAACACACTTGGGTTGCTCCATAAACACCTCCTCCTCAAGATCTCCATTGAAGAATGCATTAGTGATGTCTAATTACCATAGATCCCATCCATAAAGTGTTGCAAGAGAAATATTCAAGAAATAATATCAAAACTACCATAATGATTATCATCATAAAGGACAATCAGAAAACTATATATAAAAACAACAATTGGAACTAGATTATAATCCATAAACTATGAACCAGTATATGATATAGAGTTGGAATCATTATTTTCACTAAAATTAAACATCCAAACTTATCATTTAAGTGTCTACTCTAGAAATATCAACCTCAGTCGAATCTAATTGTAATCATATAATATTCATATAAAAGTAGGGGTTGGTGGTGTCCCTAGGAAATAAGTAGTGCCTATGTACTACTAAAAAGATGAAAGAGATACTAATTGATAGACAACATGAATAAAAAGAGTGTTTCTAGCTCTTACAAGTTATAGTTAAACCTGAAAAATATATAATAAAAACATTTTTTTTTGTAGGATGAGCCTAGCCATGGGAAAACAATGAAGCTATGATTGCTTTAATAAGCTTGAAAGATAAAGCAAACAAGAAAAACAATGAAAACATAAGACATTATTGAAATGTTTTAGGAGGACCATGACCAATGGAAGAACAATGATCTTATGGCTACCCTAACAACTTAGGAATGTCAAAAAATCTTGATAAACCTCTCCAAAACTAAAGAAAGAAGAACCAAACCCTTGAAAATATAGTCTTATCAATAATATTGATCTAAAATTATAAGCTAGATATAATAATATCAACGCCATTTCTAGTGGTTGCACAAGCTAAAAGTATCTTGTAAATATTCATTTTCCAATTGATGTCCCTTTTGATTTCACCACATATATTTTCAACTATTTTAAGGATATAATATTTTCTATCTCAATCAGTGCAATGATTTTGAAATCTATACGAGCTAAAACACATCACTCTCATGCATATGTTTTTAGCAGGGCTATCATGCACATGAATATGTGTTAATTTACATAGTATGAAGTTATTTTTTACATTGAGAAAAACACTCTTTCTATCTAGCTACCTAGCCATGAGATTTGACTCCACCTTCACAATCTCTTAACAATGCCTATACTAATCTAGGTACATACATAAGTTTTTTGTTTCAATAATGTTTTTTCAAACAATCGTCAAAATGCACACTATTCATATTAAATTGACATTCACTTATGACAACTTGTGAATTTCCAGGTCACCTCTTAAGTGTAGTCAATCATTAAATGAAAATATTCAGTACATGTAAGATTGAGTATCCTATGACTTGAACTATAAGGGAATACGATAAGCTATACCTTTACAAGAAAAGCTACCCAATACAAATGTTTTTAAAAGATCAAAAAATTTTGGAGACCATATCATTTGCCCCATGTGTTTTTTCTCATAGACATGTTATGACAAAACTATTACAAAATGAAAAGATAAACTAAACTTGGACACTTTTTATACTCACATAAAATTCCAACAACAAAACACTAGCTAAAAAAGAATGTTCTTTGTAATGCATAGTGAAGCCACATATAATCGTTTATCTTTTGGCATCAAGTGTGTTATATTATCTAATTGAGTCATATTTTAAAATTTTCTAAGTTATCGAAAGATTACGAATAGTTTTTTTGCATAAGTTTATCTTCTTTCTGTCTACTTAAGGTACATATTTTAATAAGAACTTATTGTCTCCCTTCAACATCATAGTCGATGAAGTCACATGTCTCATATCTTTAGATAGATTATTATATGGTAGAATTCATAAAAAAAAATTCATTTGTCCATTCATATATTGTCTCTTTTGATATTCAAGCTTATCAAATATTGTGCCTTACATGCATAAAGAGATTGGTGTGATCATTACTCAATGAGTAGAAGCACAAATATGCTTGTCACTCATAATGTGAGCAAGACGAGAAAGAGAAATAATTGTTTACTTGCCATGTGTCTCAGTGGTCCACTCAAAGTGCAATTTGCATGGAGTATATCCTTGCTCAAATGATGAGCTTCATTACATGTATGAAGGAGCAAATTTTTACTCACTAAATGTTTAGTGAATGGGTTTTGATTACATCTCTTTTTACCCTCAACAAATTTATCCAATACTTTTTTAACACAATGTCCTATAAAAGGACTTTCTATTAGGGAAATTTATACAAGACTACCAGCACTAAACTAGTAAAGCAATACAGGTATAATTGTTATATATTCCATCTACAGGTTTGCCATGGTATTATGGCCAATATGGTATAATTGTTATGTATTCCAGCTACTGGTATGCTATGGCCCATAAATTTTTTTATTATATCTAAAAATATTATTAGTTTGGTTATTGATGCCTAGATAATCTTATAGTGCACATATTTCTTATTAGTAATAAAAAAGACTTGTATCAATTTTTGTCTAAGAGAATAGTCTTTCTAGAGAGATTTATTGGTGTTTTGAATCAACATCAAAATTAGGGGTAGGGAAAAATGATCAAAACCACCAACAAAAGTTCTCAAAGATATCATTTTTTTCTATATGAATGTGTGCTCTTATCTATTCTTGAGGGATTTGGATCTTACCACACCAGCATTGGAAGTACTATTGTACATTGTGATTTTATGTGCCTAATTCAAATGGAGGGATGGAAAATTTGAATCCTAGTCAAACAATATACTTTATATAAGATCATTTGAATAATTCATATTTCTTAGAGGTCGTATCTATTAGAGTACTAGACTCAATGTCACAAACTATACAATGCCCTACACATTTGCTAGCTCACAAAGCAAAGGACTTTCTACTACAAAATTCATGTAATGTAAGAATAATCAATTTCACTTTTCATGATCTACAAGTCACCTATGATCAACATGCAAAACAAAGTTTCTTCATTGTCATTGTTGTAATACGTGTAAAGTTAAAAGTGCAATAGTTACCCTCACATTTGTCTTATGGTCACTTACCATCTTTTGACGGTCACTTTTTCTCTCTCTTTCTCCTAGTTTTAGATAGTGGGCGGATTTTTCTTGAGCCCCTTAGTTGTTACTTGGATGGTTTTATCTTGTACTTCTACATATAGTGTAAATATACAATTGTTGGAGAGTAATCACTTGATTTTCTTGTCTTAAAGTGATTTGTGCTGTTGTGATGATTGCATCGATCAAATTCCATTGTTGCCAACTTGGTATCAGAGCAAGGTGACTGCAATCACCAAAGATTTGGTAGAAATTAGAATCAAAGCCATGGCTATGTAAAATCACTTGGAGAGATATGGCTACGAAGGAAGAAGAAAGAAGGAGATAGTCGGAGGTCCCTCGCACACCCATGCAATTGGTGCGTAGCATCTAGAAGTGTGCAATGTACTCTAGATCTGAGTTTAGTGTGTAGGAGCAGCGAAGACCGTCATATCGTACTCCAATCAAATTAGTGGTGGATATCGCGAGCAACATGGACCATCGGATCTACTTGAATAGTAAAGATCTATTTGAGAGGGCCTAAAGGGAATTGAAGGAAAAATCAGCCTTCAACTTCATTAAAAAAAAATTATTTTGAAATAAGAGTTGGGTCTTGACTTTTGTGAAGTTTAAAGTTCTTTCAAAAGGAGAAATTAGTTCAAAAGCTAAAAAGCCTCTATTTTGGGCCTACTTTGTCCATTTTGACCCAAACGAAGGGCACCCGGACTATACCTACAAGTATGGTACCTCCAGATAGAGTGGAGTGCCTTGGAAAAAGTGTTCAGTGAATGCCAAAAGTCATTTTCCCTTTCAAAGAGCATCTAGTTGGGAGGTGCGATGGAAGCCATTTTACAAACGAAAATCATCTTGGCTTTTAGTTTGCCAACAAAGCAGTGGGTGGCCTAGTAAATGAAAAAGTGTAGGTCATTAGTCCTGAGTTTTACTTTGAATTTGCTTTGCACAAGAACACAGATCATGCTACATAGTAACACAGATAGAAAACACTCTCCACAGCAAGCTCACATAGCAACTATATTTCTCAAAATGAAATTACACTGTACATATAGTTGTTCACTCAGGCAACCCATGCATGACCCAGGTTGCCGTTGGCGGGACGCGTGTCCCGTCGACTTGCCTCGTGGCGAGGCCAACTGATCCTTATCCACTGATAGGACCCACAGTACAGTAACACAAAGATCCTACTTTAATTCTAACTCTCTCCCTTAAAGTAGAGTCTACTTTTTATATAGTCATATACATAGCTTTGAAGTCAACAAACTTTAAGTACATAAAGCTTTGATCTAAACTTATCAAACTTTTCTCCAGTAAGTGGCTTAGTGAAAATATCAGCTAGTTGTTCTTCTGTGCTACAATAAACAACATGAATTTCACGACTCAGCAGCCTCTCAATGTGTTTGGTTCTCACATGGAACACTGGATTCTTTGCTAGTTGAATGCCACTCTGACTGTCGCTATGTAAAGTCGTGGGATTTTTCTGCTGCATGCCAATTTCTTCCAGGATTTGTCTCAACCATATAGCTTCCTGTGCTGCACTACACATTGCCTTATACTCTACTAATGTGGTGGAAAGAGCAATTGTACTTTGCTTCTTACTAGACCAGGAAAAGCAACTACCACAAAACTGGAATACATACCTTGTGGTGGATCTATGATCATCATAGTCACCTCCCCAATCCGCATCCACATAGCCACACAACTCGGGTAAATCATCATGCTTCTTGTAAATCAAGCCATACTCTGAAGTGGCTTTCACATAACACAAAATGCGTTTAGCTGTCTTCCAATGAGTTTCCATAGGTGCTGCCATAAACTGACTTACAATGCCAACAACATAGCATATATCTAGTCTAGTCCTGGTAAGGTGAATCAAGCTCCCTACTAACTATCTATACAGCGTAACATCAAATGACTATGACTCATCAAGCTTAGAAAGCTTTTTACCTGGTTCAATAGGAGTGTTTACTGGTTTGCAATCCTGCAACCTAAACCTGTGCAGCAACTCTTTGACATACTTCACCTATGTTTAACCCACTTCATGTCCTTTTTGCCACAATTCTACTCCAAGGCAGTAATGCATCAGGCTGAGATTTGTCATCTCAAATTGTTCCATGAGGTCTTTCTTGATCATGTCTGTCATCTCTTGATTATTTCCCATAATAATCAAGTCATCAACATAAAGAGCAATCAAAGAAACCATACCATCAAAGCATAAGACATATAGATTTGGATCAGAATGTGTTGTCACCATCCCCTTTGAATGAAAGTAGGCATCAATCCTGCTATACCATGCACGTGGTGCTTGTTTAAGACCATAAAGCGCCTTCTTCAAGCGATATACTTTATTTTCATGTCCCTTCGTTACAAAGCCTTCAGGTTGATCCATGAACACTTCTTCTTCTAACTCACCATTTAGAAAAGCAGATTTCACATCCATCTGATGCTAAGGCCAACCAACATGTGAAGCTAAAGCAATAAGTAGACGTAGAGTATTCCACTTACAAACCGTCGTAAAGGTCTAGTCGATGCCTTTATTTTGTGCGTACCCTTTGATCACCAATCTTGCTTTGTGCTTTCCTATACTTCCATCTGCATGGTACTTAGTCCTGTATACCCATTTGCAACCAATGGATTTCTTGCCAACTGGTGGTTTTACCAAGTACCATGTGCTATGCTTAGCAATTGACTCCATTTCCTCTCCCATGGCCTTGACCCAAATGTCATCATTCTTCGCTTCACCATAAGTCGATGGTTCTTTGCTTTGAATAATTCTAGATAGGAGAGCATAATTTGCTTCATACCTTTCAGGTAGTGTCTTCTCTCTTGTTGATCTTCGTAGCTCTCCCTGGTTAGATGATCCTAAAAAGTCATCTATGTCGCGACTCTCCAACAATCTCTCAAACCACTTAGGGAGCTTCATGTCAGGTGATCGACTTCCTGGTGAAAATGTATCCCACGGTACATCCTTCTCCTTGCGTTTGTCACCTTCAACTTCAATCCTTCTTGTACCAAAAGGTTTGTCCCTACCTCTCCAACCTGTTTCTTGAGGTTGAGTAGTAGTATCTTGAGATGTATCCTCATGTTCATCACTTGGAAGGTCAATGAATAGATCATCATCAGGTTGTATCCTCACTATACCATCTTTTCCACCAGATGTGTCTATCTTCTCAGCATCCTCGTCTTCATACATCTTGGATTCATCAAAGATAACATCACGGCTTATATGGATTTTGTTTTCCACTGGATCAAAACATCTATAGCCCTTCACACGATCATCATATCCTAGGAATATGCACTTGATAGCTTTTACATCAAGTTTACGTCTCTCTTCCTTAGGAATGTGTACAAAGGCCTTACATCCAAAGATTCGCAAGTGGTTCACCTTTGACTTCTTCTTCGTGAATGCTTCCTTAGGTGTTATCTTTGGTATGGCAACGGTGGGACTTCTATTTTGAAGATAGACTATAGTGCTACATGCTTATGACCAAAAATCTTTTGGTAGTTTCATCTCAGTTAGCATAGATCTCGCACTTACCACAATCGTACGATTTTTGTGCTCAACTACACCATTGAGAGCAGGAGTATGAGCTTGCGTAATTTGTCTTTTAATCCCACATTGATCACAAAGATCATTGAAGTCATTAGACTCGACTCACCTCCACTATCTGATCTTAGGACTTTGATCTTCCTACATGTCTGATTTTCGACCAATGCTTTGAAGCTCTTGAAGTTATCAAATGCATCTGATTTCTTCTTCAAGAAGTAGATCCACGTCTTACGTGACATATCATCAATAAAGGTCATGAAATAGAAGGATTTACCTAAGGACATGGTCCTCATAGGCCCGCATAAATCTGTGTGGATTAAATCCAGGATTTCTTTGATCTTGCAACACCCCCTTTATTGAACTTCTCTCGATGCTGCTTCCCATATACACAGGATTCGCACATCGATTTCAAGTGATCTTCTATGGTAGGCAATCCTGTTACCATCTCCAATTTTCTCATCAAACTGAGGCTTCCCAAGTTCAAGTGACCAAGCCTCTTATGCAGCAACTCAGTTTGCGATGGAATGGACGATACAAGTCCGTGTTGCCCATTAATTGTAGCATTCAGCCTGTACAAGTTTGTATTGGGCTCTCTTACTCCATCCGCAATAACTTTGAACTTTTGGCTCTAATCCTTCACAAAGCAACGATCATGGGCGAATTCTACTTTCAACTTTTGATCAGTAATGACTCCAATAGAAAGTAGATTTTTCTTCAAACATGGTACGTAAAATACCTCCCTGATCATCCTGCTTTTGCCATCAGGTAGTTGGATTGAAACAATGCCTATCCCCTTGACCTTGCACACCTCACCATTTGCTTGTGAAACAAATGTTCCATTATCCAACACCTTCAAACTACTGAACCAATTCTTGTTACATGTCATGTGTCTTGTGGCTCCCGAGTCAATATACCATGCTTGATCATCTTGATTAGATGACAATGCAGATATGAAGATGCTAGGGTCTTCAATCTCACCCTCATTGACAAGGTTACCTGCTTGTTTTGGTTTTACCTTTTCTTGTTCCGCCAGGAATTTGCGACATTCACTCTTCCAATGGCCCTTTTTACCGCAATGGAAGCACTTTCCTTTCTTCTTAGTTTTACTGGAAGATTCCTCATCCTCCTGAGTGGCAAATTGCTGCTTAGACTTCTTTTTGCCCTTGCCCTTGTCTTGTTTTTGGCGTGTCGCAAGTGCCTGATCGTCAGTATTTTGACGTCTAGCTTTCACCATTTCTTGTCGTTGCTCTTCTTGCAACAAGATTCTTGTGAGCTCGTCAAAGGTTGGCAATCTTTCTCTTGATGTTATTTCGCTCAAAAACATCTGATAGGGTTCTGCAATGCCGCACAATGCATTGTGCACCAGCTCCACATCACGTATGTGTTCACCAATATAATGTAGTTAATCTCTCATTGTCTTGATTCTGGTCATGTACGTCTGAATGTGCTCTCCTTGTTCCATGATGGCACTATTCAACTTTGACTTCAGAAACATGATTCTTGACGGATTTGACGTCTTGAACTGCTCCTTTAGCACATCCCATGCCTGTCTGGATATAACAGCATCACAAATGTGGGTAATGATGTGATCCTTCACTGACAAGTTAATGAAGGTCAAAGCTTTTCTCATCTTTTTGTCGAACACTTTGATATCTGCCTCATTTGGCGGCCTTCTCTCGTCCAATTTGCTACTTTCACTCAAAATGGACTCTCCCATGTTTGCCATCGCAAAACTGTTTGAAACTTCTACCTTAGGCTAAGAACATTATGCCGAGGCCAACAGTGGTGTCAGAAGTTGAAAATAATGACCTGCAGTTTTTCCCTTACCAGGCCACTCGCCGCTTATCCACCAATTTGAAAGCCAAATCGGCATCACCTTCCGAAATGCACTCAGTCGTCAACTCCCAACAACGTGCCTAGTGGAATGGTGAAATCACTTCTGGCATACTCCGAACACTTTCTCCGCTATAATCACTCTATTTTTCTACACCGTACTTGCAGGTACAGTCTGGGTGCCCTTCGTTTGGAGGTTATAGCCTTTTGTTTGGGTCAAAACGGGCAAAGGACCCAAAAATAGGGACTTTTCTAGTTTTTGGATTGTTTCTTCACCTTGAAGAAACTTCACTCTTCGCTTGTGAAGGGACCCAACTCAACTTTCAGTATGAAAATTTTTAATGAAGTTGAAGGCCAGAATGCAGTTCACTTCTTTAGGGCCCTTTTCTACAACATCTAATGGCTTATAGCAATCTAACGGCCCACATGAAGCTCATCTCTACCATTGATTATCTTGTATCTGAATCCAACAATCTAGATTTCATTTGGGCATTAAACCAGATCCTTGGAGCCATGACACACTCCTATACATTGAGTCGCCACCCTCCTTCACATCGCATGATCTGCCTCTCTGATGTGCGGGCACCCACGGCCTTCTGTGATTTTGCTTAGCTGAGCAGGGTGCCCTCCTTCAAACTTTTACAGCTCCAAAAAGAGTTCAGAATGGAGAGAAATCTCTGATTTTGTGCTTCCAAACCCCAAACTAGTGTTTTTTCTACACAATTGAATTCAATCACTCTTATTGGATTCCACCAATTACTCTACCTTTTAAGACTTGGAATGAAATTCAAAATCAAAAGTTGTGATTTTTCTCACTAGGATATTGTGCTTTAAAGAGCTAATACCACTTAGAAAGATTTGATCACCTAGGAGAAGACAAATTATTCACCAATAACAACACATAATGAGCTTCTAGATGTTGCCCTCTACAAAGGAAGGAACTCTTAGAAAACTGGATCTCTCTCTACACATTTGCCATAGACACCTTAATGAATCTTTTCAAACCTTACAATCACTCAAACAAATTGAGTAGGGTTGAACAATGTGACTTGGATCTTAATCTCTTTTCTAGAACTCTCAATTGAAGCCAATCTATGTCAAATTCTACAAAAGATTTGCATAGATGCTCTATATGCACTAGAAACTCTCAAAACGTTTCACTTGGCGGACAGATCCAAGGATGTTTTCTAGCAAATTGATGCTTCTAAACTTGACCCTATAACTCTTGAACAAATCTAGAGTGATGGTACAATGGATTTTATCCTCTCACCTTGCATATCACTCCTTAATCTATGAATTTTGGAAAAATCTCTCTCAACTTCAACATGCACTCAAAAAATGAGAGAAAATCATTTCATGCTCCTAATTCAAGCTTCAATTTTAATTTTTTGGCTGACCTAATCCAAGAACTAATCAAGGGATTAGATTCTCTATAGAAAATGCTTGATTTTGCACTAAAAATCTCTCAAATTGGGTGTGTGAGTCAAATTGTACAAATTTTTGAATTTTCTCAGCCAAAACCGGAGCTGTACGACATCACACGTGTGAAAAGAGTTCCTACAGCCCAAAACAAGATCTGGACCAAAATTTTTGAGGATAGTTATTAAATCCAACTCGCTACACAAAATTTGACTAGTTTCCAAAAACCTGCTAATTTGGCTTTGATTTGGATTAACCCTATCAATTTCAACAAAACCTCTTATACTAGGCTCTGATAACATGTGCAAAAAGTACAAAAAGGACCAAGAGTGGATCCTAATCTTATCCTCAAGAGGGATTGGTTGTCAGATTACTTGATCTATCAATCTACTTGAGATTAAGATCAATCTAGATCAATTCTAGACACAAAATCCTAACAAGAACAATCATTAATTGAAGGTAGGTGTACTTTCTAGTTTCACACGTGTGAAACACTGTTTGAGTACCGACTCCAACCTGAAAATCAAGTACACATTGATAGAACCTCAAAACAATCAAAACAAATGTAGACAAATGGAGAGAATCACTCAAAATTGCTTCCAAAACCAAGATTGGTGTCACTCATTGATTATGGCCAAATGTGGCTCTATATATACAATAAGTGAGAACTCTTGGTACTGGTCATCCCTATGATCCCACATGTGTGAAGGTTCTTTGTCATATGATGATTCATCATGCAAAATTGACACTTGGACAAAACCTTCTATTTTGAGCACTTTTGGTCCATTTTCCTTCTATATGGAGATCTACTTGGAAATCTTCTAGAAGTCAAAATTCGCCTACTTCAGCTTATTCCACACATGTGAGCTGTCCTCTACACATGGGATATGACACCTAACCAAAGGATGTGGCTCATGCAATCAATAGATTGATGCCATGTGTCATATGTCTAGAAAACTAGTTTTTGGCCTTTTTAGCCACTATAACTTGAATTAATCATATGTACAACCTATATGATTATGGTACATGACAAGTACACTATTTTAACACGTGGGAACAGGCTCCACACATGTGTAATCATCCTATATACATGATTTTTTGCCTATACCGAGCTTATTTTTGCATTTTTCACAGAACCAATATCCACTTGCATAGCATATTCTACACAAGAAGATTCTCCAAAATGTGTGAGTAAAGCAAAGTGTGTCACTTCCACATGCTTACCTTTCTCTTGATCATCAAAGATATCAAAGATATGAATATCTTTAGATCTAAACCTATGAAAATACTCCCTCTTAAAAATATGATCTAGATCCAACAAGATCTCAACAATGCTTGATCTCAAATTTCCACAAAGGTTGGTGAAAACAATGCCACCATCATAAATCTAAAGATAGATTCCAAACTTTTCATCCAACATGAACTAGAGTAGGTGAACCGTGCAGCCATGACCAGTGCCCTTCATGCCGACATGATGTAACTTTGGCAAACACATGGCTTTCTCCAGGACATGCCCCATTATTATGGCATGTGGCCCTTCCTCAATAAGCTATGGTGGCAGATGTTGGATCATGTTGGAAAAGAACTGCATGCCATCAGGGTGACGCTCAATAAGGAGACCTATGATGAAACAGCCCGACAAAGAGCAGCTGCCCTTCACGTCGACATGATGGAACTTTGGCAAACACATGGCTTTCTCCATGACATGCCCCATTATTATGGCATGCGGCCCTTCCTCAATAAGCTATGGTGGGAGATGTTGGAGTACGTTGGCAAAGAACTGCATGTCATCAGGGTGACGCTCATTGAAGGAGACCTACGACGAAATAGCCCGACAAAGAGCAGCTGCCATTGGCGTGGGACTGCCAATCCAATAAAGAGGAGGATAATGTTGGCCCCAAGGTCCTCTAAAGTTTTAAGAATTTATTGCGGCATGTGTTTTGTAAGCCCACAAGTAAATTCAAGTAAAGGTTTAGAAAAAACCTTATACTTAGAATTTTTACCATTCAAGTTTAATTATTACAAATAACCATTTGTAATGGGTCAACTTAGAAAGTCTAAGTTTATGGTTTAACTCCTAAGTTTAAGTTAATTCCTAAGTTTAAGTTGATTCCTAAGTCAAAGTTTAATTCTAAGTTTGTTAATTAGCATTAAGCTTGGACTTAGTCCCATAAGCATGTTAATTAGCATTAAGCTTGGACTTAGTCCCATAAGCATGTTAGAGCATAGGCCCACTACTTTTGCCATATATGGAAGTGGATGAGTGCCTTCAACAACACTTGTACAAGTTATTGACTTAATAGAACACTTTTTGTGTCATCATTCTATGCTTACTTGTGTTCCCATTGGTGATTGAATACCTTGTGGTAAGTGCTCGAGCCCCACTAGGCCTTCTCTTTTGGATTGTTTGTATTTACTTATGGGATAATCAATTTATCTTACTTTCCATCCATTGTGGAGTTAACTAGGTGGATCTTATGCTTTTGTAGAAATCACTAGATGGGGGGCAGCCATAGTGATTTTAACCAACTTATTAGAAACATCTTCTATAAGGGAGACCGCCTTAGAAGATATCTAAACACCCAATAAAGAATAGTGACTTGAGTGGATCTTATCCATACTCACTCTACACAACGCATTCTAGGATCATTCTAATTCTATTATATGGGAGACCGCCATAATAGAATATAGAACGAAACTAAAAGTACAACACCATTTGGCTGTACCAAATTCGTGCTTGCTTCCACAATAGTCTGAAAAATATCTACAACTGTTCCTTCATTGTTGGAAATGACAATAGATTTGAACTATGACGTATAATTGTCTGCATCATCCAACGATGTGCCTTTGAAACAGTCATACTTGATCTTGGATATAGGCATGAATTGGTTGTGGAGTCTTCATATATGGTACAAGTGGCTCTGGATCTGGTTCAAAGATATTCGGTTCAACTGTATCAAGAATATCAGGAAAAATAGTTTCAGATAAATTATCAGATTTATCAAGAAGATTACCAAAGTAAGTTTCAGCTTCTTGATAGTTAGTGAAAGGTGATGTGCCATGCTGAATATATTTTTGAAGATTTTTGAAAATTTTCTTGTGGAACTTCTGATAGCTTTCCAATTGGTCAGCCTTAGAACGACTTCATGCGGTTGGCATTCATCTTCAACAGATAGTCATCTGATTTCAAGATATTTCTTCAATCTCCAATTGACACTTACCATCCTTGGCAATGGCACCAAAAGATGAACTCTTATATCGTAATCGAGTTCTCCTTAATTACACAGATTTAATGCAGTATAAAAGATTATCATTTTTACAGAGATAGTAAATGGATATATATTGGAGATTAGTGCACATTGTGTAGTTATGAATAGTAGTATCTTAGTTATCAACAGATATATAATCAACCAGTAGCAAGTACTACCTTAATGTAGAACACAGAAAACAAACTTTACCATCAGACAAAGTCTCAAAAGAACTCGGTGAAATTATCCGACTCCACAAATACGGTAGAAGTCTAACAGTTCGATTCCATCGACAACCGAATACATCCCTATCAAAGTTAATCAACCAGGGATCAGACAAAGGTCTGTTCTACTAATTCTGAACAATCAGTTCCCACATTTAGGTCCATGAACTATCAAAGCATTGCTCAAACCAACAATCATAGTCATCAGTGTGAATGATAACATCAATATTCTAGATGGAGTTCTATGATAGAAATCAGATCTCACTTCCAAACAGGTGTTGTGACTTGTTATAGGGCTGACTCGGAACTTAATCTCATTTGATATGACCAACAAATGAACTTAGATTTTGATTATTCTAGGTTTATCCATCTAATAGTTTACAATAGTGACATACGACTGTAAGAATTTACACCATCGACAATGTGTTAATGTTCAATCTTAAACAATGAGCAATGTTTAGTTTTTTAGCAATCAAATCTTATACGACAATAAGAATTGAACAAGAGATCAAAATATTATTCTACTGGATTCCTCTGTTGTGTACGACAGAAGGCTCAAAGTTACATACACTCTCAACAATGGAACAAGGAAGATGCAAACTCTCGATCCTCAATTACAATGAAAATGTGATACATATAGGAATTCGTAGAGTATGAGTTTGGCACACCCCTTTAACAGGAAGGTGTGACGTTCGATGTAGTTTAAACTTATCCATTCTAAAATGAGATATTGACATGTGTATTATTATTGAGTTGGCACTCTGCCATGTCATTCTAAGCTATTTAGGTGATGACACATGTATAGTTGCAACCATAGAATGAGCCGCGAATGCACCGACTGAATTATGAAAAATATATTTCCTTACAGGGTCTTTGACACAAGACCTTCGACTTTCATATTTTGGTTTCTTAGTCTTCTTTATATATCTGAATTTGATTAGATAAAGTCAAATATATGTCTTTATTTATCTTTATGACTTTCGTAGGGTGTCACAACAATTAATTTTGAGTTAACAATGACCAATCATCTACGAAAGTTAACTGTAGCCATATTAAAAGAATAACTTGGATTAATGGGACAACCATCATCCTCTACTTGTCAACAACAGAAAAAAGAAATTGACTTACAAGGTTTATTGTCAACATTGGACATTAATTCTGAGGGAAATATGCCAGTTGACTTTGATGAAGAAGATGGGTCTTCCACTTTGTCAGCTGAAAATGAGAGTGTTTTGAATTGAGAGACATCAGTGAAAATTCTTCAGAAAATGTACTTTGAAAAAAAGAATATGTAAATATAATTTAGGTCATTTTGTATTTTAATGGGATTTTGAGTTTCAAAAATTATGTGTTGTATAAAAATGTTATTTCATTTGTAATTGTGATAGTTTTATGAAGTTTGCAAAAAAAAAAAATGGCTTTATTAAAAATATGCATTTTTTGGGTTTTTTTTTATAATAAAAATCTAGATATTAACTGAAAAAACCCATGATTTTGGCCTAAAATAAGGTAATTTAAAAAACATAAAAAATGGTTACTCTTTTTTAGGTCAAAGTCCCAAAACAAATGTCATCGCGTCACTTGAAATAGAATTTGAGTCAGGTATTTGTATCACTATTTGGATTTTTTAAAAAAAGATATATATTCATTTTCATTTGAAATTTTTTTGTTGTGAGGATCTCTTGATTCTCAAAATTTGAGATATTTCATAATTTTCTACTATTGACAATGATTTATTCTAACGTACTTGTTTGTCCTTGTTTACAATACCTATTGATTCATTTAGAATGTCCTCCTAAAATCATTCAATCTACATAAGCCCAGAATATTGCCATGTTAACTATTCAATAAGCTTCTTCACTCTCGGAGTGTATTTTCCTAATGATTCTCTTTTCTTCTTCTTAATAGAATTTAGTTCAGAAAGAATTCTAGTGGAATATCCAATTTCTTTGAATTGCTTTAGGAATTGAGTCTTTTGTTTTGTCTAGATTGTAACCAAGTTAGGCTCAATTTGGCTAAACCAAGTCTGGCTTCTCTTCTCACAAGTTTGAAAAATACTCTTAATCTATCTTCACCTGTATCTTTCCTATTACTAGTTGTTGCCATGAATTTGTCTTGCGACATACAATTGTCTACATCTTTAGAAGCTTGTCCCTTGAAATAATCATAATGGATTTTCAAAGAAGTAGGAGTTGGTGCTGCCATATTATCAGTATTGTAGTCTCTTGTTGTAGTATTTTCTCCTTGATACTTCAGATTTGAAGGTGGACTAGGATTTTGTCTTGACCCGAAATCTCTCTTATGTGAAAAATTGTCAAAATTGGCAAATTTAGTTTGATTAAACATAGTTTAGTGTACATATGTGGAACCCACACATGTGAATTCATGTTGCCACGTGTGTAGGCTACCCTAGATAGGTTAGATATCATTCATAGGGTTTGTATAGGGATTCCATGTGTGTTGAATATTGTTGCTGCAAAATTGCATGAATTGTTCTTTCTTCCATGTATTGTAGCATACCAAAGAAACAAGGAGCAAGTTTGCCCTTTTCTCCTCCATTAAGTAGTATAAAAGGTTTGATCGTTCTCCAAGAGAGAAAATAACCCTTTCTTTTGTATGATAAGTGTATGTAAGAAGGTGAATGGTATGTGATTTGTAATATTCACAATGAATACTACAACGACATATCTGATTATCCAAAGATACTTGGGTAAATTGGCATCTAGAAACACCAATGGTGAGACGATTTGGTCAAGGTCTGTGATTATAGAGGTTACTTTATCTTCCAGGCTCTTCGAATAACAGTAAGCAATCAGATCAGACAGCAACTAGCAAATAGATTCATCAAACATAATCAAATTGGCTAATGATTCTTCTTAATTGAACACAGATAATTAGTTCTTATCACAGGAAGCAAACAGAATAGTGGAATATGCATGTGAACACATACTAGTAATGTTGCAAGGAGCACAAAGCCTACCATCAACTTCTCCTACCCTATTTGTGACTCAAAAATCATGCTAGAATTTGGTTGTGAACATCTACAAGCCTGTGACTCAAAAATCATGCTAGAATTTGGTTGTGAACATCTACAAGCACCAGCATAGAATTCACAGGTTGAAGAATGTCTCGGCCTTTCAACCTTCATCCCAATAAATCAGGAAGCTGCAAATGAAACTCAAAGCCGCTCAAGAATGAAATAGCAATTCAAATCTAGGGTTGAAGCGGTACTAGTACCCTTCAACCTCAACAAAGTAGTTCACAACAAGAGGGGGCATATCGTCCTCACAATCGAACAAAGGGTTTCTTCTAGTAAGGCGATAGAGATTTATGTATAGACCCAGCCCATGAGCCACAGGTACAGAGTTTCCTTCATATACCAAGGGGCTGTTTCAACATTGCACTCTACGGAAGGGTCGAAATATTTTATGGCCAAGCAATTCTCATAGTTATTTTTTAATGACTCGTAGCGTTTATCATCTATAAGTATGGTGTTTGATGCGTCGAACTCTGGCCATAATTTCCATACCTCCTGCAGGTTCTTCAAAAATACTGGCACCCCCAATTTATCCTCGCTAACGTAAGGAATTTCCTTGAAGTCTTCACGCCAGACCTCACACTTATTTTGGGCAAAAATAGAAACAAAAGGTAAATATCAGACATTACCAAAAACTATCCTCACAGATTTGAAGGAACATATAAACAGTACCAAGTATTGACACATAGTACCAAAACAGAGGCAATAGGTACCAAACATTAAGAATTGATATCCAAAATAGTTCGAAACAGTTTCAGCTTGGTGCTAAAATAGTACCAAAATGTACCAAAATTTAGGCAATTGGTAATAATAGCACGAAATAACTAGTAGAAATTACCACAAAAGTATTAATAATTTATTTTGCGGGTATTGTTGAATACATTATTGTTTGTTAATTGAGCTCATACGCTTTAATAATCCCTAGATGACAACGTGATCACAAGTGTTAAGTGTAAAATGTTGAGCTATCTTTGAAAATTCTTTGTTGCATTTCTTCATGGAAGCAGGTACGCAGTAGTTTCATGACCTTCGAATATCTCATGTTGCTCCATATAACGATTTGCACTCCAACTTCAGCTAGTTTTTTCAAAAACATCTTAGCCCCGGGCCTCAGAAAACAGAAGCAGTGTTCATACACTCGGATTATGTTTCTTTTAAAGCAATTTACAAAAGGGCCATCCGGAAATGTTTGGTAAGTGTCTAACAATACCCTATTTATATCAAGGATGACCAACCTACCGGCCCTAGCTAGAATGTCATCAATGTCGAAGGCCCTGATTGTCGTTGGATTCTCGTCTTTTATCCACCACCGAGTGGGTGCTACAAACACATAAGAACAATAAAATGACATCACCATAATGAGATTCACATTGCACAATAGAAAAAAGAAATGACTTGTTTCCCTTTTAATAATAACAAGTGTCTTCTTAACATATCAAATAGCAGTGACACTGATCACTCGGTGAATTTGGTCACAATTCATAATACGATAGGTAGCATTATTCTACTTTTAGCGCAATAGTGTGCATGTGTTACATCTTGCTTGCATGAGTTTTAATCTTATATGGTTTGGAGTGCTTTATCTTTTTAAGGAGATATAACTCTAATAACAGCGTATCATCACATAGATATTCACCTGTCTCAAGTTCAGAAGTGTGTGGAGTTTCACCCTTCTCAGGCCTGGCTCCAAATGCTCCAATCAAATTACATAAGGAGAGTTACTTACATGCTCAACAAAGTACACCAAAATTTATGCAAAAGATTGTTGACAATCTGTTCACCCAAAAGGGGATCTTTCATCCAAGTGGGAGCTTTGCTCAGCCTTTTGGAGAAATACAAAATCACTCAAAGAGTATATGTCATCTACTTAAGGAGAAAGTTCATCTACTTAAGGAGAGTGTTCATCCACAAAGGAGAGTGTTCATCCACAGAATTGGAGATTGTCAACAATAGATTGAACAGAACATTGTTAGTATTGAATATGCACAAGCCTCACAATCAACAAATGATTAGATGTTATGATCTGATCCAAATAGCTTCTTCTCAGTTCTGATCTTACATAGACCTGAAATATGCTTTTGATCCACAAGTGTGAAGAATTGCCAAAAATTGGCAAATCTAGCTTGATCAAAAACCATGTAGAATAGTGTAAATTGTGTACACAAGTGGGTCCCACACATGTGAGGCCATGATGCCACATGGGAAACCCATCCTAATGTAGGTTAGGTCAAGTCAAGAGAGTTGGTCATGTCTATTTGGTGGTCATCTCTACTTTATAGGACCTACACCTAAGTTTAAGGTGAAAATTTGACCAACTAGCTACCTACCAAGCATAACTCTAGGAAATAGACTAGGGTTTCATTTTAGGGCAAGAAGGGTGAGTTAACTTCCTTATTACATGCTGGAAATCCACCTAAATTCAAGAAGGAAGTCGCATTTGCTATGTATTCCAAGCTCCCATAGTGAGAAGATAGAAAAGTTTTGGAGCTCATTGGCAATCTCAAGCTAGGTCACTATGTACATTGAGTTTTTGTGATCCAAATGAAACCAAATCAATTTCTACTTGTTTCTCAGGTTGAAGGCCGTACTACAACCTGTAGTACACACGTTTGGGATCGGATTTCAATGTTGATCAATGCTTTTGATTGTTAATGCTTGTTGTTTGTCAAATTGCCAATCCTTTTGCTAGATGTATTCTTGATGGCATCTACATCCTCACCAACAAGCAATAGCAATTCAAGAGACAATTGGTGGATCGACAGTGGGGCTAACTCCCACATGTCTTGTGAAAAAGACTTTTTCTCAACCTTACACTCTTTCAATGATGCTAAAAAGTTTTTCTTTACTGCAAATGATGAAGAGTGTAGAATAGATGGTGTTGGTGCCATCTCTTTGTGTCTATAATCCTCAAAATGCATGGATCTAGAAAATGTCCTTTATGTACCATCAATCACCAAGAATATGCTTAGTGTTGGTCTACTCTTAGAAAGTGGTTTGGATGTCCACTTTAAGCATGGTGTTTGCTTCATCTTGAAGAATGATGTTTGCATTCCAAAGGAATTTAAACATGGAAGATTGTTTTTTAAGTTGGAGCTAGTGTTGAATGAGCTTGGCAAAGGAGGAGATCACTCAAGAGGAGATCTTGGCAATGTGATCTTGCTTGCATTGAGGAGGAGCATCAAAAGGAGGAAGATCTTGAGGATTAGCCTCAAAGCATGAGAGTTCCAAGGGAGTCCTCAATGACAATGGCCGAGTCATCAAACTGCATGCAAATTTTCCATTCAAGTGTGCATCTTGCAAGGGTGGTGAGCATTGGAGCGTCTACTATCTTTGAATACTTTTTGGAAAGTAGTAGTAGATATGAGGTGACTTGTTTCTTACCTTTAAGATTCATAGTGTTTATTACTTTGTATGACAAGACAATGAAATGGGATGCTTTAAAATCTACATTTGTTGTTGATAAAGCAATTTCATTGGATAACTATTTTTGTAATAGTTTGAATAGAGTCATAAAAGACGAAACATCATTTTCTTTGGAAATCTTTGTGTCCACATGCTTTGTTCATGATCATTCCAATGTAAGGACCAAATATTATCTTATTTCAATGATAGGAATAATGGTAGTGTTTTGCTCTTCAAGTAGAGATTGCAGAATCTACTCAAGATGGAGCCATCTAGGCTCAATCATATGGATCAAGCAAGGCAAGTTGTCTTTGGAAACATTATGTATGCACTTAATAGTTTAATCGATGTATCTTTAAGTGCACAAAATGCCTTGGAATCCATGGCTTGGCATGATGTTTATTTTTGAAATGTGCTACATGTATATAGACACATTTATGGAACATCTTGTAAGGGATCCTCTAAGAGGTGGTGAAAGATCCTTCATGGACATCATTCTCTATTGGAGTCTCAAAAGTTCCTTGTTTGTAGCTGGATTTTTAGACACTTCTAAAAGCTTTCATTCATCTATCAAGAGAGTTGTAAATAGATCAAGCTAAATTCGAGGAGTGTGAAGAATTGCCAAAAATTGACAAATCTAGCTTGATCAAAAACCATGTAGAATAGTGTAAATTGTGTACACAAGTGGGTCCCGCACATGTGAGTCCAGGATGCCACATGGGAAACCCATCCTAATGTAGGTTAGGTCAAGTCAAGAGAGCTGGTCATGTCTATTTGGTGGTCATCCCTACTTTATAGGACCTACACCTAAGTTTAAGGTGAAAATTTGACCAACTAGCTACCTACCAAGCATAACTCTAGGATCTAGGCTAGTGTTTCATTTTAGGGCAAGAAGGTGAGTTAACTTCCCTATTACATGCTGGAAATTCACCTAACTTCAAGAAGGAAGTCGAATTTGCTATGTATTCCAAGCTCCCATAGTGAGAAGATAGAAAATTTTTGGAGCTCATTGGCAATCTCAAGCTAGTTCACTATGTACATTGAGTTTATGTGATCCAAATGAAACCAAATCAATTTCTACTTGTTTCTCAGGTTGAAGGCCGTACTATAGCCTGTAGCACACACGTGTGGGCTCGGATTTCAATGTTGATTAATGTTTTTGATTGTTAATGCTTGTTGTTTGTCAAATTGCCAATCTAGATCAACTTTTTGATGACTAGTTTTTTGATAGATTGTTAAGCAAGCATCCAATCACTCTTGTGCATCTTTTGTAGATCCATTTACGGTCCTAGAGTACAGTACTTTCAAAACAAGCTCAACTCAACAAACAATGGTTAGTAAGATTTGATCAACAATGCAATGCATAATCATGCTAGAGCTTGATCAAACATCCAAATATAACCATAAATGGAAATTTTACTATAAATAGCGGCTAGCTAGCTCTGATACCATGTGAAAAAAGTGGATCTTGATTGGATCTAAGATCCCAAATGTTCTGGCTAAGATCTTTGCACAACAAGCTACAAAAGCTAGAAATGGCAAAGCATCCTAATGCTAACTTTGATACACATGAACTTGACAAAGCATTCAAGAGACAAAAGAAACTTATGAAAGATACTGATGACAACCAAAAATAATAGCAAACAGGCCGTGGAACAACACCCTAGCACCTAAGATCATTCATAAGAGCTTGAAGCAATGCTAACAATGGAGGAAGAAACTATGACAATGATCTATTGATCTCTCTCAACAATACAATAAGTTTCTCCAACCTGTTTCTCCATGCATTTTCTACTATTTATGGATGAGGAAGATGACTCTCTCTCCTCTCTCTAAAAGGTACTTGACCCTAAATATTTCCTATATAGGAAATATAGCTAAAAATGACATATATGACCAAAATACATCAAAATGGTCTCATTTCAAAGGGTATGAAGTTTGACTCTTTTTCATACTAAAAAAATACAGTAAATAAAAAACTTTAGGCCTAGTTCACAAGTGTGAAACTCTAGTACCAAAACTATGTACAAAAATTGCCAATTTAGGCCTCAAACTAGCTAGGAAATGCTGACAATTTTCACATAGTGGAGCAGGTAGAGTTCATTAGCCTACCGCAATCATTTCCTATGTACTTAAAAACATGGAAAATAAAAGTACTTTTTAGATATTTTCAAAGTCATCCAAGACATGATAATGCACTCCCTCTCACCTGAAAAGTAGCCAGATATAATGTGTGCAGCGAGGATGTTTGTATTCAAGTAAACTTGTTGATATTAAATATTGTTCCGTCTCAATTCTTGTTATAAATTTTGTAATTATTTTGTAATATCAGACTACCAAAGACATAATCTCGTTGGAAATGTGGATGGCTATTTCATTACGTTGCTAGCAAAGAACCAACATCAATTCCCACAACATGTGGACAATGGTGTAATTTGGAAGGGGGGCAATCCATGTACACCATACCATGTCTATGATTATTTTGTAGTATCAGACTACCAAAGACATAATCTCGTTCAAAATGTGGATGGCTATTTCATTACGTTGCTATCAAAAACCAACATCAATTCCCACAAGGATCCACGTCGTGAGGTAATGTCATGTATTATTCATCTCTCTTACACAACTTTAGGTAAGGCCATTATTTGGTTTAATGTAATATGCACTTATTTCTCATTTGCTTCATATGTTGTCATCCAAATATGTTATATACTAGCAAAAGAATCTGTTTGTTTCACCAATCTACTCTCATGATTCATGTTTTTGATGCTACTATAATTAATTTAAACTTGAAACAATACAATTCAGTTTTGATAATACATATGGTTGAATTTGATTTGCATAACCAAGTGCTCAATGCAAGGACACTTGGCATTTATTCAAGTTATGTTTTTTCTATTTGTGTGTGTTAAGCTCTTTGAAGGCTCCATTTCTGACAGATTTATATTAAGCATCTGGCTGCTCTACTACACACACTAACAGTTCGCGTCCCTGGTTTCTTCACCAATCCTCATACACTTCGTGTTTATAGGCGCAAGATCAGAGTGTTGCTTAGGACTTACTAAAACGGAGGAGGAAGACGTTCACGATTTATTCGATGCCCTATTAAGTTTTTGTTTCTCTTCTTTGCATAGGGTTGTATTCAAACCATAAACACCTGAACAAGAATCTAGTGCCATAAGAAGTACTTCATGACCAGCTCTTTTTGATCCAAGGAAAAGGCTTATATCGTTCTACTCTACACACCATGTTTGGATCAATGCAGTGAAAACAGTGAGAGGAACGGTGAAAACATCAATGAAAGATAACTTTTGGAACCTTCTCTTATGAAGGTAAAATTTTCAAAACTGCCAGGGAAGGCCCCCCCGTCTTAGGGCTCTCTAGGAAGAAGTTAGAACGTTATTATTCTTTTGAAAGAGGAGAGTTGCTCTTCCTTTTGCACACTACAACTCACAACTTCATCGACTACTCTGATTGTAGAGCAGTCCAAGTTGACTATGCTGTTGAAATTTGTGATGGTTTCCCTTTCGATTTATCATTTGAGTACGCTGCTAATGCCAAACATGGATGTTTCAGCGTTCACCGAAGAGGAAATATTCCACCATAGCAGCTTAGCTGAGGAAGATCCACGAGTCACTCATCTAGGGGCTAAATCTATAGGAGTACAAATTACAAAGCAGTCGATCTGCTCAGTTTCCTACATGTCTGCGTTAAGGGTGATTTTCGCAGTTCAGTCAAAGCAAAGTCCTCTTCCGTTTACATCCTCTGACTATCTCACAAAGCTCTGGCCATGGTTGTCTTTCCACTTATGGGAGCTTTGCACTTTCTGACAGTTTTAGACTGCAGTACTGCAGTATAGCAATGGCTTTGCAGTTGTGAGCTAAGATAATCTACATTCTAGATCAGTCTTTTAAGTATTCTCGCTGCTCGCGGCGCTATAAGTCCTGGTTTCAACTTTCCAGCACTTCCACAAAATTGATGCACATTGCACTGCATTGAAGTACTCAAACGACCTCAGCATGTACTTTTAAGCCAACAGAATCGTGAGGTATTCCGTCATTACAGAGTTTGCAGACCACTACTTTGCGAACTGGTTTTGATGTATCTGTTTTGTCAGGACTGATCAGAATGGTGAGGGGACTCCGTAGTGACTAAAGTTGGTGGTCTTGCAGCTATTCTACTGCAACGTATACTGTTGCAGTAGCAGCTCTGCGAATCTTCAGATCGACGCGATCTACTGAGCGATTTTCGTCAAAGGTCTGTGACTCTGAAGCAGTGCTTGCGGAAAACCTTTCTTTTCAACCCAACAAACCTATTAAAAAAGAAATTTCTTTTGTAGGCTTCTTAACAACTCATGGGCCAAAATCTTACTATTCTATATCAACAAGGCTTAAAAAAAAAAGATCTTTTAAAAAGGCTTTGATAAAAGTTTGGCTCATTGTTTGATAAAGTCAGCAAGTATAGGAATGGAATCGACATCTTTTTCCAAAAATCGACTCTGTAACAAAATTATAAAAAATTACTTTTAAAAAATTAACAACATTTTTTAGATGCAAGCAAAATTTTGTTTAATGTTTTCAAATGCAAGAAATTTTTGTGTAATAAAGTAGGTGGATTCATATAAACCTTATGTTACATAGCTTTATTAAGCCAATAGAATTAGTTAATAATGTAAATTTGTAATATTTTGCCGGAAGCAAATTGAGATGCAAGATTCAGAAGAGAAGATTTTTGAAAAATCGACAACGTATGATTATTGTATTTTAAAAGAATTAAGATGAAATGCATTTGTTAACACTTTATTATGGGCCATTCAAATAATGTATTAAAGCCTAGAGCCATAATAATCATTTCTAAAACCTTAAACCAAAAATTTTTTATCTGAAAATAAAAACTTATAATTTAATTTTTGATAGGCTCATAACCTATAAGTGCTCAAACATGTAGGTTATGAAAAGCTATAAAAATTTTCTTAGTAGGTGATTTAAAAATCTGGTTATAGGTTTTGGCAAGCATTGCTCTGAAGGGGGAAGACTCGAAAAATTCTAAACCTCATGTAGGTTACTCTGCCAAGGAGGTCTTTCCGTGCTCAACCCCTCACTCCACTATGGGTTACCTCCTATGTCATTTTTGCTCCTGAGAGAGAGAACAGGTGATCCGTTCTCTCCAAGAGCTGATTTCTCCAAAACTTGCAAACCCCCCTCACCATTTGAGCAACTTGTGATGTTGATGTCAAGTTTGCAAGAGTGAGCTGGCGAACATGGAAAGGACCCTTATAGAGTTTGCAAGAGTGAGCTGGGGAACATGGAAAGGCACCCTAATAGACGGATTCTACATTTCACTTCCTCATGTGGTATTAGTCTTCTATCCATAATTTCCATGTGCATTTTTAGAAAGTTGGGCCCTTGTCGCTTGCCTCTACACTGATTTTCAAGTTTCAACAAGGTAACCAACATCTTCTTGATTCAATGCCTAATAACATCATCTTCGTGTTATGATATATTTACTCTCAACACTTGTGCAATCTTAATCGCTCCTTTTGAGACTTTGTTTGTTCATCGATCAATACATTTTAATAAACTCATGGAGCAACTCCACTCTCATACTTTTACTTGATTAGCAAATCATTGTTAATGCAATTTGAGCTCATATTGTCATGTGCAAACCTCTTAGTCAAAATTAAACAAACATAAAATAGCATCATCCATCACATCTATACTGAAAAGAATAAAAGAAAACAAATAAACCACTAATTACCACCATATCAAAATGGAGGTCAAAATTAAAGAAATTTCATTATGAAGAGTGTGCATCATATGGATTCATGTTATGGTCAAGCACATGAGACCTAGCAAAACTATATCCCAAGGCTTACATTTACAAAAAGAAAGAGATAGAATTCCAATTTCACTAATCAAATGCAAATGAGCCAACAGACTTCAAGAGCCCATCACTTATCTACTACAATTAGTTGTTGTTAGGCTTTGTCAAATCTGTTTCTACCCTATTTGACTAGTTATCCTTATTTAGGACATTCTCAAGGGTCTAAAAAAAGTCGGCTATATACTTTTCATGCATTAAAGATACATAACACTTTGAGATTCCCTACTTAAACACTTTTTTCTTTAAAAAGTAAAAATGCTTGTTTGATAAGATTGAATGCTCTAGCTCTAGAATTTAAGTAATCTTGGTTGAGGATTCCACGTTTAGTAGCTTGTAGATTGTTGTAGGTCCAAAATTGAATCTTTGTGATAGCCTCATTTTTCTAGTAGAACTTTAGTGGTGACCAAAGAAGAGGCTTATGAATTACCATATATATTTTTGGAAACCAAATCTACATGAAAAAGGTACCATAGATCATATTCAAGGATATGTTTATGATTCAACATTTAACACTATGATCAATTAACTTCTAACTAATCAAATAACTATGTGATCATTGGGTTCGACTTACACATGCAGGGTGCCAAATCCCTCAAGAAGATAAGATTCTTGCATGTGGATCTAGATATGGAGGCATTTTCAAGCTAGATGTGCATGAAAATGCAAGTGCATGTGATGTTGCATTGATGACTTGTGTTTCCAAAGAGAAAGTATGGTAGAGGAGGCTGCAGTTTCCAATTTCAGATCTATGCCTATTATAGTCAAGGAGATCAAGCCAAGAGTGCCTTATTCTATGGCAAAATCACATATGGATCCATATTTGATGTCTTCTACCAAGACAAAACATCCTATGGAGTTGGAACATTCTGATGTTCATCTTTCTTTATCAGTTTGCAAGGGAGGTGTTTCTTGCTTTGTATGTACTATTGATGGTACCACAAGTTACATTTGGTTATGTCTTGTCTCTTGAAGTTTTATGGTGCATGTGTATGTTCCATCATGCAAAACTTTATGGAGTTATTGAGCTAATGGAAGGAGTGCACTATATGGAGTCTTCTTCAATATAAGCCTAAGGTTGTGTACCTTAGTGTTCTTGAAGATTATTGCTTTGCATGTGGTTTCTTGGAAGGAAAGAAGGATGGAGATCCTAGTCTATGGATCATGGTTGGATGCTTATCCACCAAGGAAGGCTACATAGCCTCAAATGTGTTTGAGCATGGAGATTTTCTTGATTTTGAAGATCTATTTTCTATCTTGGAAGAGGCCGAGAGCACAGTATCTCATGATGCATCACAAGTCATTGCTATGGTGGGTAATCAAGTTGTGATGGGGTCGAGGTTTGAGGAGGAGTATCCTCAACATGCATGTCCAAGAAGATCTTCTTTATTGTACAAGGCCGAGTCCTTGAGGATCTTATTTCATGGAAAAGAAAGGATAGGTGAAGGTGGTATTCATTGTATTCTACTCACCTACGCTTCTCTTTCTTTGATTGATGATGTATCTTGCTTAGTTGAGATTTGCTTATCTGAAAGATCAAGTAAGACTATTCTGGTTTTGAATAAATTCTTTTGTTTGAAATTAATTCTTGTCATTTGTGACTTGATTATGTTTCCAAAACATCTAGAAAGCAAGATATTGTATCATCATTTGTATGCTCTTAAATTGAGTAAGAGTAAGTATGAGTTTAGTACTCATAGTTTGAAAAAAAGAGTTTTTTCATGTTTTGAGGCATTTTGTGAATTTCTTTTGAGAGTAAGTGAAACATCCAATGAGGACACTTACATCCTTAAGAAAGTATTAAGCCTCAAGTCAAAGTATGGTTTCAAGATTAGATCCATTTTGGATGGAGTTCATAGTATTTGGACTAATGAAGCTAGTGTGCTTAATCTTGAATATTGCTCATGGTATAAACTTGAACTATGTGATCTTTGTGGTCATTATGAGGCTTGGAGGCCTCGGATTTTTCAGATTTTGGTGCAGCCAACTTCATGCATGTGGACATTGCAAACCCAAGATCGACATCAGGCATGGAGGAGGCACATTGGCATAGTAGCAGTTTGGTGGAATATTTTTCAAAGGCATTTGGAAAAGATTTCTGTCAAAGAGATCTTATCATGGTTATGGTAAGGGTGCTGCTATGATGGAATCTTTGATCATCTTCAATTCAAATTCAAAGCAAAGAATCCACACACAAAAAGTTTCTTCATCAACAATTTGACCAACCTTAAAGGATTTCAAGTTCAAGTGATCAAGCCAAGTTGATAACATTTTAGGAGGAGTGTGAAGAATAAAAAGCTATCTAACTTGTCTATAGGGGTTGATGAGGAAAATCATCTTGCTTGTGCATTTACAAGTTGTAAATATTATTCTCTAGTATGTACAAACTTGAGCTACATGACATGCACAATGTCTAGATGGTCATATTTCACTTTGTTCCATTGTATATATCAAAGGTATGTGAATTGAGCACATGACCTTATAGATTAGGGCGAATTTGAGCTAGGTAGATCTAGATTTGATGACATGCATAAAACTAGATGACATGCAAAATCAGTTAGTGTGCATGCATGCAACATGCAATCACTGCATGCAACATGCAAGTCGTAATACATGTTCTACACATGTCCAAGTCATCTAGGGAATTCACATGCAAGACATGAAAATAGTATTGGACACATGCATGTAGTTTTGTACATATCTAGTTGATAAATTGACATTTGGACAAAGTAGATAGGAGTTAGGTGCAATTTCAGCATGCAAGCTGTTAGGTGTCAATATGGTAATAGTCTACACGTGATTAGGTGTAGGAAATGCATTGAATGTAAGGCGTACCACGAATTTGGCCTCTCCTATATATGTCCATATCATTCTCATTCATATCTAATGATGAATCAAGCTTTGGTAATGTCATAATGTCAAAATTGGATCTCATGCTATTTTGCTTGTTTTGATATTCTCTCTCTAACTCGAGTAGAAGGCATTCTTCATACATTATTTTGCTTATGTATTCTCTCTGTTTGTGAGGAATTAGTTTTGCTTTGATCTGTAGCATTCTAGATTGTGCTCTAGCCTCAGGTTTCTTAGTAGATTGCAGGATTGCTCTATAGATGATCTGTGTGCCACGACAAAGCATGGTCAAGATCATTCACACATTTCGTGTGCATGAACGACACTCTCACAACCACCAGGAGTAGCACACCCAAAGTGAAAATGAAGACTTTCAAGCTTTTCAAATACAGTATACTAGAACTAAAAACCACATGAGACAAAGCCCCCATTCCATTCTCTAAATGTATACCAATGATTTGTGTTAAGCAACTATAGGTAATCACTCTGGTTATCCTTCTACACGTAAATAATCACACATCTTTCTCTCTCCAACAACTCATTTTATAACTAGTTTACTCTCTATAAACCCTAAAATATCCTTGTACAAACTCACCAACTCTCTCCTATGCTCTCTCTCTCTCTCTCTCTCTCTCTCTCTCTCTCTCTCTCTCTCTCTCTCTCTCTCTCTCTCTCTCTCTCTCTCTCTCTCTCTCTCAACTCACATTATTGGTATTTTTCATGTCAAACATAAAAGCCCTAAGAATAAAAAAACTGAGCGCATCCCTCTCACTATCTCTCTCTCAAGATCTTGATGCCTCTCTCTCCTCTCTTTTATACCTTCTATCTTTCTAAAATAATTTCTTTCCAGGAGTTTCTAAAAATTTCTCTTTCTAGGAGTTTCTAAAGCCATATGTTCTTTCTTTAGAAATCTCTAAATGCACACGTCATTTTCAACCCCAAATGCCCTTCAAATATGTTTTAGGGCAAATGTGGACCAATGAGAATATACAAAACCCCTTTTGTCTATCATTGCCCGCATTCTCTCTCTTGTGATCATCCATCTCTTATCATCCATCCTCATGGTACGCCTTGCTCGCTCACCTGCCCTCCCGCTGATTCTCACTTGCTCTCTCTCCCCCGATTAGCCATCCTCTCGCTGATTTTCTCTCTCTCTCTCTCTCTCTCTCTCTCTCTCTCTCTCTCTCTCTCTCTCTCTCTCCCCGATCAGCCATCATCCTTCTCCTAGTATCATGCAACAGCTCCCACTCTCCACTGTCCTTCTCGCTATCTCTCTCTCTAAAACCTTCTCCATTTTGCTTTTTCTAGATTAAATGTAGTTCTTTTTTTAGAAAGGAAGATTGAAAGATGATCTCTAGAAAATCAGCTAGCTATTTTTTGTAGAAAGCTTTATTCTTAGTAGAATATTTATAAGAATCTGTACCCTAAGTTCTAAGTAGAGAGGATTCACTAACCACATTTGAACATAAAATGACACTATATAAAAGTTCGATATTTTGAACACATTCAGCTCTACTTCATTCAATTCCTAGTGGAGCTGTTGAAGAAGAAGCGTGAAGATTAAATTTTAATTTTAGACAAATGCAAGGTCAATGAATAAACTCACAACAAGCTCAAGAACTTTAATGTACTAGTTGAAGAGGATGTTTAAAAAGTAAATATAGACAATGCAAGATTAATAAATAAACTTGCAACGACTTCAAGCTGAAACTCAGATGTAGAGATCTCTAAAGCAATCTCAATTATTTTGGCATGCTTTACAATTATAAGTTAGAGCAAAGTTTCATAGTTGGAGGATTTGAATTTTGAACGGGCAAGAGCTTTGAGTTGGGCGATTTACAAACTAGAAGACAACGTTTTGTAGTACGTACAACTTACAAGCTTTCCATTTGGAATGAAACTGAGAGTCCGTATACAGAACACTGACTGCCTGTGACACTTGAGTGACTCGTGACCACGGAACATTACCAAAAGAGAGGGATTAACACAGCGTAGGAAAATGAAATTCATGGTACGTGTTGACGGCAGTTCATATTTATAGTTGGTGCTACCAGCATAACCACTGAAAAGACACCCTATTGAAGTAAAAAACTTAATTTCACTTATATAGAATACTGTTTCGTGCTTTTTTCTTGATGGGCGGCTAAATTCCCAGCTATTGTTACATTTTAACGAGCAGTTCCTTCTATAATACATGTTGTGTATATGCTGTTTTCTTTTGCACATTGTATTCAATTGTCTGTATGGTCATATGATCACAAGTTCTTAGGCATAGAAATGCGTTGTTTCGCAGTTATAGTTGTCACTCTGTATATTGGATGGTTAAAATGTCCTTTTCTGCCTCGGGTTAGCATGTCCATTTTCATATAATGCTTTTGACGTCCTTACTTTATTGACGGAAGTGCCATGTTATAGATAGAAGTCTATGATGATTTGCGTGTCATTGAGTACGGGCTTACCATATTCAAATCACCTAATGAATATCATCACCAACGAGATTGGCTGGCTGATGAGAGATTAAAACGGATAATGGGCGTGGTCCCATACTGAAATATGACATATGCACCAGGCATATGTCTGTAACCCTTTCGTGTACTGCATCCCCAAATTCCAAGCTCCAACTCCGTCTACAGAAGTTGAAAATTCAGGCAAAGGGCATGAAATCATGAGCCCTATAGGCTATCACCATCTCCAAGTTCTTATTTCCAGCTATGCCTGGAGACCTGCAGATGTTCATAACAAAGGCAGCATGCATGGAGATCGTCGAGGCCACACACTTCATGGATTGTGTGCCCTGGATGGCCTCCGTGCAGGCTATCGTTTTGATGAATATGCAGCCAGTGCCAACCTTTTATTCCCAAGCTCCATAGCGTATATTGATATGCCATTTATAGGACTCTCAGACTGTGTACTGCACTCACAGCCATGAATACACATTGCAACATCTCAAGCCCAAAACTGGAGGTCCCGATTCCCGAGGGACTACTTCTAAATTTGGAAGTTCTGCAAGCCTCACTTCTATAGCGGTCGGACCGTCCGGGATGCTAATTGTGGAATAAGAATTATGATTCTATACTTCTCGATTATCCTCTAAGCTCCCCTGAAATCTGTGCATGCTGTTACTAGTTAGGAGTTAGAATCATCCTGCTGTGGTGTATATAGCACTGTATACTATATAGCTCGTATAGCATCAGTAGATTATGGAATATCAAATAAGAGCTGAAGTAACATTAGCAACATATATCATAGTCTCGACTCTGGACCCCATGTCTCTTTTGGGCACTGCTTCTTGGCATCTACCCGTGGGATCACAGAGAATTAGACATTTTGTGGGTGAGGCTTGAGCCCAACTCTATTCGACAATGATGGAGCATGGTTCCTTATCCTTTTCTGCATGATCATGCAGGCTTGCACGATTTAATCAGAAAGACAAAAGGCCTGCAGGAAGGGTAGTAAGTACTCATTGCTCAATCCCTCGCAGACATAACTACTACGTCAAGATGTACAGTATATGGCGACAGACGGAAAGCGAGAGAGAGAGAGAGAGAGAGAGCGAGCGAGCGAGAGAGAGAGAGAGAGAGAGAGAGAGATTGGCGAGAGTTCCATACTCATTGGAAACTGCAGTGTTGTTAAAAAATACTTGGACTTTTCATGCTCGTGATGGCTTTAATATCCAAATGATTGGCTACAAAACGTTATAATAAGGATAACAATATAAGCCTCTATATGTTTTCCATGTAGCCTCCATAACATCATTTCAAAACGGAAGGTTCAAAGAGTATAATTTGTCATGAGCAAGGTCCAAAGAACCAAATTTCTCACCTACATGGTTGTTGTCATTGTAGGACCTAGGTGAACATAACAACGAGTTCCCTTCACCATCATTTGGTGGCCGATGCCATTTCGGTAGCCACCTTCCTTGCCAATATTGCACGTATGTGACAAATTATTGTATGATGACATTGTGTACGTTGCTTGATTGACATCACATATCCGATTTAGAAATGAGATTGGATGTATGCAATATCCCATCTGCTTTACATCTATGATATGCTTTATATCATGGCAAAAAATCTTATGATTTTGAAGGATAGAAAGTTTTGGAGTGGTACAACAAAGGTAAAACAAATGCATAGACAACTTGATATGCAAGCCACCTAAAGAGATTTGCTATGTAACTTCACATCAACATTAATGGACAACTATGAGTTACTTCCTAGACCTCATAGAGCAAAAATGTTCTCGAGACATTCTTCAGAATATTTTTTCACTATCTATAGTTTTACTAGAACGTGCCCTCCTAGAGATCTTAATATCCAAGCCATGGACCATCTTATAGAGAATATTGCCATAGTTGAAATCAATATTGACATCTAAAAGTTTCTACCTAGATTTGAGCAAGCATAAACACTATCAAAACATTCTATAAAATGTTTTTTAGCATCTTCAAATCTATTGAATGCTTGGATAACAAACATTGACTTATCTTTCTTATCACAGTTCTAGCTTTATCTGGTTAGAATAGCTTTGTACTAGCTTGTTATCATCATTTGTTTATGTAGTTTGCTATTTTGGAAGAACATTGTTTGTGTTCTATGTTGTTTTGCCTATAATTTGAGGTTAAAACACTTGCTTTATTTACTTGAAAATCTCAGTTTTTTGTAGGCCATTCTCTCTCTCTCTCTCTCTCTCTCTCTCTCTCTCTCTCTCTCTCTCTCTCTCTCTCTCTCTCTCTCTCTCTCTCTCTCTCTCTCTCTCTCTCTCTCTCTCTCTCATGGGCTCTATTCTATGGTTACTACACGAGATATATGCTTTAAAACATCATGAAATGGGTTCTCCCTTATGGTACCGAACCAACTAAAATACTCTACCTTGCCAAACATGGAAATAGGACCCCTTATGGAAGTTTTTTATAAATGGTCTTGTTGCAAAGAAACTTGCTTTCTTTTGGACGGCTATGATCTGTGCACATTATGGGGATACAATTGGATGGTGAGCAACTTCAAACACTCTGTGCATCCAGGTGTAATGAATTCTCTATATAAGGGAAGATTACATAGACCTAAATCCCACCATTCATGCCTTCTCTCTTTCCTACGCTATCTCTCTCTCTTGTTATGCATCTCCTACTGAAACCTACCACAACTTGGATGATAGCTGCTTGTGAAGGATATCAGAAGAGTATTCGTGTGAAGAAAACTACAAAGAAAGGTAAAGTTAAGAATGATCCAGTGGCTTAATAACCTTCCATATACATAAGGTTTTTTATTTACTTGCTATGCAGTAGAATAGAAAGCTCACATATGCTATGATAATGTGGTGTGCTATAGCATTCTGGATTCAGAACTTACGGTGTAAGTAATTACACTTGGGCGCTGCCTCAAGAAAGGACAATAGCAATATCGCAGGTATGCCACTCTCATTTACTTTTATTGAACCATCTGCGACTACGAACAGCCTCATATATACTGTTCCATCGCTGGTTATTGTATGCTAAAAAATGTGTTGATTATATGGCTTAAGGGAGGATGGTTTGCTATCGGATTTTGGTAGCATGATTTTCATGATCACTCAATGAATAATGATCAATGATTGTACCGTTCATGCATATCAGATGGGCCGCCATCCTAAAACGTGATGAACCGCATTTTATCTTCTCATTTCAGAAAGAAATCAAGCACTTAGGCTTGCATGGTTTCACTTCATTAGAAGTATACATATTTTGCTCATAAATATTTTTGTTGGCCACCCTACTTCTACTCGCTGATGGCCTTTGACATTTCTGTCTACCTCACTGAGGATTTTTTGATAATAATGAAAGTCGTGTATGATATGAATAATGATATTGATTTGAATACACCATGTACGTACGGATACTATCACTTCATACAGTTGCTTATTGCTTATGGATATAACAAAGCAAGCGTTTATAAGGCTCTTGTAATAATGATAGCTGTGAACACTAGGATAACCATTGCAACAAATGCCTTCTATCGTTTGCTGGAATGCGAGTAAGGTGATAATATACTATCAATACATGATAAAACTGTAAACCTCTTGTGATGATTCATGCTTGATTGATTCATTTACTATTCTGGGAATGTGACAAGACTTGTGAGAAAGCTACACAAGCATTAATCATGTTCTTTCAGTTTGAAATCCTTAGTATGTAAGGAGGTTGTCTCATTGGCTGTGGAAGATGGGTAGGTCACAGGAAATGTCGTCATCTCATATTTAGGTATGAAGTCGTATTTTTACTATTTCCTTCAATAATGCTAATATGATGTAGCATAGTTGTTTACAAAGGGTAATAATAATTGGTTACATGTATGTGAGTCCTACGAGTTTACATTTCTTGACTAATCATATGAGGTTTAAGTCAAGCGTAATATATACAAGGCATAGAGTTGTTAAAAGTTTAGTGGCAATTGAAGGTGAGCTATATTTTTGCTTTTCAAGTCTGACTATGGTAGGCTCGTATTGCATGGATTTGCCCAAGCCGTAAGGAGCCTGGACTCCTGACTACCTTCTTGGGAGGTCCTTGGGGCTAGTATGGCACTGATCTGCCCTAGTACCTAGCACTGATGGTAAAGTCGTGTCTCATGTTATTTGTGCATTTGCTAAATCTGATGTTTTAAGATAATGCATTTTGGTTATCCTTATGCTCGTCAATATGGTATCTGCCCTTATACGGCTTCGTAAAAAGGGCAGAACAAAGTAGTGGATATTGTTTCAGACATGGATAACAATTGATGCTCAGCCATGACACCATGTACGTTCGGATACTATCACTACATACAGTTGCTTATTGCTTATGGCTATAACAAGGGAAGCATTTATGGGGCACTTGTAATAATGATAGTTGTGAATAATAAGATAACCATTGCAACAAATGCCTTCTATTGTTTGCTCAAATGCAAGTAAAGTGATAATATACTATCAATACGTGATAAAACTATAAACCTTTGTAATGATTCATGCTTGACTGATTCATTTACTGTTCTGGGAACGTGATAAGACTTGGGTTTATGCAGCCAAAGGAAAAAAGCATTATGTCAATTTGGTAGAGAGGCACCAGGGAGAAACTTGGCAAGGTTGTTCGTCATGTACCAAATAGCATGGTCAGACAAAAAAATAGAGGAATTGTTTCTACATTTTTTACCACATCTGCACTCAAAGGCAGAAAGGTTATCGGCTTCACAAATCTCTTGAGAAAAGGATTCCAGCTGGGAAGCACTATCTTCATCAAAGTCATCAGTAAAGATTAAAGGGTGAGGAGAAACAGGTGATTCAATGTGAGTAGGGGTATCAGCAAAAATAGCACCATTTTCTTTTCCCAAACAGGTAAAAATGTTCTGAATATGCGAAATACAGGAAATCTCTTCAGCAAAAATATGTTCAACATAGTTAGAGAGATCACCATAGATTTTTTCAACCATGCTAAGAGTGTCCTTCTTTTTATGAAACACCAAATAGATATTGATCCAATCTATGGTGGTCATCAAATCAACCAGGCAAAAGATTTTATCATTAGGGCCAGCAGCACTACGAGTAGCTATATCATAATAAGTAATAAGTTTCTGAACTTCAATAGCTTTTCTCATGCAACAAATAATAGTCTCTAACACAAGACACGACTTTAGCATCAGTGCCAGGTAGCAGGGCAGATCCGTGTCGTACTAGCCCAAGGACCGCCCAAGAAGGTAGTTAGGAGTCCAAGCACCTTACGGCTGGCACAAATCCATGCGATACGAGCCTACCATAGTCAGACCCAAAAAGTTAAAATATAGCTCACCTTCAATTGCCACTAAACTTTTTACAGCTTTATGCCTTGTATATATTACGCTTGACTTAAACCTCATATGACTGGTCAAGAAACGTAAACTCGTAGGACTCACATACATGTAACCAATCATTCTTACCCTGTCTAAATGTCTATGCTACGTCATATTAGCATTATTGAAGGAAACTAATAAAACTATGGCTTCATACCTAAATATGAGACGACGAGATTTTCTACGACCTACCGCATCTTCCACAGCCAATGAGAGAACCTCCTTACATACTAAGGATTTCAAACCGAAAGAACAAGATTAATGCTTATGTAGTGTGGTCAAAGCCCATCTTACCTTTCATTTTATTAGACAACGTATGATTGATGTTGCCATTGAACTTTCCATTAACCCTACTGCTAAGCTCCTTGCACATCTTGGTGATGTCGAGAATATCCGAGAAATTGAATGCCTTCTAAAATAGCCCAGCTTCTCTACCTTATAGGATAAATACTTCCAACATATGAATAAAAAGCTAGGATCCTTCAATTTGAATAATCCAAGTTCATTTATAACAGGCAAGAGGAAATACTTTCCAAGCAAAGGCAATGCGGGGCAAAGCAGTGGTGGTAGAGGGGATCTTCCTATCAGAAAGCTAAATTTTTACCGTGATTGATCCATGTGCAGGAAGAAATAGAAGGAGGTCAGTGCGATTGGTAGGCGACGACTTGTGGTTAGAAAAGACAAAGGGAAGATGTTTTTGCATTTATGGTATTACAATAGATGCTTTGAGAGTCTTAATGTCAAGCAACTTTATTCTAAGACTTTACTTCATATATTTGGTAATATTGATGAAATCTTTGTGCAAATTGTGTTTGGTTGAATTTATTTTCCGCAGTTGAAGCAAGAATGGTACAAGCCTTTTCATGTTATTTGCAATTTCAATATTGTTGATATTCCTCCTTGTATTTGCTTGAATACTAAACGCTTTAAATAGTTTATCAATGAAAATTTTGGACATGTGATTTCTATGGACACTGAAATTATTAGTAACAAGTTTTTAAAGAACTACCTAAACAAAGGTCTTAATCACATCCCTTTATGACAATCAAATATTAATGAGATTGCTTGGAACTTTACCATGGATGCTTTAAATTGGCTAAGTTTTTAACTACATAGCGGAACATTGATGATGACTACATTATGGAACATGCCCTCATTTGTAAACATGTTATAACAAACTTCTTAAGAAAAACTAAATGGTTGCATGGTAATATCATGACAAGAAACAATTTAAAGAATGTTGTTGATGAACGTGACTGAATTACTACCAATCTATATGTGAATGGTATGGATAAGGCCCAACATAGCTCTTGTTTCATGTGCATAAACTTTGTTAGAAATCTGGCGTTACAAAGACTTTCTAGTCATGACTTTGCCCCTTTTTCAAAAGATGGTAGCAATACCATTGATAATGCTATGGTAACTATTAATCAGGCCTTAATATGATACCAGATCATTTGATAGGGAAAGAAGAATCACTTTTTTTACTTTGTAGCTTTAAGGCACAAAAAAACACCTTCAGATGGATTACAAATGCACATGACTGCTGTGAAGAATTGAAAAAGATTATCTATGTTAGATATAGGGGTCTTATGTTTTTTACATCAAGCATCTAGGTGTAGGATGTTGATAGGAATAAATTTGGCATAGATGGCAAATTATGCATTTCCACTTGTAATGCCACTATTGAGCCAAAATAGAGTAAGAGGCTAAACACGTGCCAATTAGAGTGTAGACAAGTGTAAAGCTTTTGTTTGATGAATTCCAAGAGGTCCAATAGGATTTAGAGGTGGAACCTTGTGAGGTCCAATAGGAAATTGAGGTGTGCTTGAATATAGTCCAATAGAATTAAGAGGTGCATGGATCAATGATCCAATAGGATCAAGAGGTGACAAAATATGGTCCAATCATAGTTAAGCATAGTGGTAGCTTGTGGATCTACTAGTATCATTGTACTCCTCATTTTGGATCTAATTGATTTGGTGATTTCATTGATTTTGTGAGTTATTGGATTTCTAGCTTTCTCTCTCTACCCGAGAGCTCATGATGCTTTTTCTCTCTCTACCTGAGGAGAGCAGCTTGTTTTTACTTAGATAAATTTTTTAATACTTCCCGCACGTGTGAGTGAGAGTTAGAAGTGATTGAATGCATGTAGTAGTGTGTTTTTGTCATAGATTCAAAGATAGATTTTGAATCTCAATCTAGTCTTGATCTTGGTGCATCTACACACCTTAGGAGATCACAAGCACATCTAGTGGACAGTCCACACGTGTGAAATTCAACATGGTATCAGAGCCTACCTAAGGTTACCATGCATTTTGATCCATCTAAGTGAAAAAAATTTCATCAATCTTGAGCTAGAAGTTGTCAAGGCCGATTTTCCTAGCTATCTTGTTCAATCTTGGATCAAAAGAGATCAAAAGGACATTGATTGGGTCTGACCTAGTACTGTATGGAATCAGGTGCTCAAACACGTGTGAGGAACATCCAATTTCAGTTTGGAAGTTCTCTCTCATGTTTGATCCATTTATCTTGCTTGATAGCTTGTTTTGAAGCTATTTTTGTCTAGTTTCTGATGCAATCAGTTTCATTCCATTTGGTTGAGCCAATCAAAAGTTATAAGCTTTTGAAGAGGGTTAGGTAGGGAACCTAGACCTGGGCGGACACATTTGGTTTGGTCAAGAGATTGCTTGGTTGATCCAAAATCACAGTTGTATGCTTGCCAATCTCATCTATATGTGATCTAGGCACTGTTTTGAGATCTTAGCCATTTTGTTTCATGCAATATCATTGTATTTGAGTCAAATTTGGTTTCTTAGAGTACTTCACACGTGCTAAGAGTGTTTGATCCTAACTCTCCCTATACTCCATCATTTGATGTGAAATAGATCTTGTGTTAGAAAGATTTCTGTAGCTAGTACGAATCACAAATAGTTGCAAGATCCTTCATAGGAGGAGATAGTACTCTATTATTGGATCCTATTGAGAGTGTGTAGCAGCATTTATTGTTCATCATTTGAGTTTTCTTCACTTCAAATGTCTTCAATGGGTTCATCCTTGTTGGAACCAAGTGAAAGATTGACCACTTCAAACTACTCAATTTGAAAAATGAGGATGGAGTCCATCTTGATCCTTCAAGACGTGATGGACATAGTTCTTGGCCTTGAAGAAGAACCACAAGCTCTTCAAGAGGTTCAAAAATACAAAAAGAGAGCTAGGATGGCTCTCCACTACATTAAGATGAATGTCTCTAATGAGATATTGAGGGAGATAGGTACTTGTACAACAACCAAAGAAGCTTGGGATTGTCTCAAGGCTATCTATGAGGCTAAGAATACCTCTAGGCTTCTCACTCTTAGGAATCAAATCTTTCAAAGTAGCCAAAAGAGTAATGAGAGTGCATCTAGTTATGTTTTGAGAGTAAAAGATATTCATAGAGAACTTGCTTGTATTGGTGATTCCATCAATCAAAATGAGCTAGTTCAAGTCATTCTCAATGGCTTGAGAAGTGAATTTGATAACCTTGTCCAATCCTATGCCATTAAGGAGGAGCTACCAAGTTTGGAGGCTCTCCAAAGTGTGCTAATTCCGGAAGAATCAAGACAAGAGTACAAGCTCTTGAGGATGGACAAGCTTTCTCTCACTCATAATGATGGCAAAGCTCTCTTTGCCAAGGATAAGCACAAAGGGAGGAACAAGAACCAACATCAACAATCCTCAAGCAAGGACAAAGTCAAATCCAAAGACAAAGATGAGGAGGAAGATGATTCCTCTAATGCTTCATCATCCAAGCTCAAGAAGAAGAAGATCAAGTGCTTTTATTGTGGCAAGAAAGGTCATTATGCCACCAATTGCTTCAAGAATAAGAATCAACTCAAGCAAGCCAACATTACCAATGAGAAGGAAGACACTATTGCAAGTGATGGAGAGGGATCTCTTATGGTCTCTAGTTTATCATCTACTCCTTTCAAGAAGGACGGCCTATGGTATATTGATAGTGGAGCCTCTTCACATATGTGTAGCTCCACGGACTCTTTCTCTTCTACTGCACCTTATGATGGAGTCAAGAAATCAATATACACTGCAAATGATTTTGAGTGTCCTATTGAAGGCATAGGGAACATTCCCTTGAAGCTTGCATCCTCTAAAGTTCTTTCTCTCTCTAAAGTTCTTTCTCTCTTTAAAGTTCTTTATGTACCTAAGCTTACCAAGAATCTTATTAGTGTTGGCCAATTGCTTGATAATGGCCTTGATGTAAAATTCAATGTTGATACTTGCACAATCAAGAAGAATGATGAAATACTTGCATAAGGATCTAGATTTGGTGGCATCTATAAACTAGATCCAAATGAGTATGTGAATGCTTGTAATGTTGCTCTTGTGAACAAGCACTCTATGGAGGAATTATGGCATAGGAGGTTGGGACATCCCAACTACAAATTCATGCTCTCTATGATCAAAGAAGCCAAAGCTATTGGCTTGACAAAGTCACCCTCCAAGAAGATCAAGCCTTGTGAGGCTTGTGCTATTGCTAAATCTCACAAAAAGCCATTTACAAGATCTTCTATCAAAAGCAAGCATCCTTTGGAGTTAATCCACTCGGATGTGCATTTCTCATCAACTCAAGAAAGGGAGGAGCCGCTTGTTTTGTTACTTTCATTGATGATTACACAAGATTTACTTGGATATATCTTCTTGCTTCTAAATCTATGGTGTTTGATCATTTCCTTATTTTCAAAGCTTATGTAGAGAAGCAATTCTCATTCAAGATTAAAGCTCTTAGAAGTGATGGAGGTGGTGAATATATCTCCAATAAATTTCAAGTTTTTTGTGAGCTTGAAGGCATTAAAAGAGAGTTTTCTTGTGCCTACTCTCCATCAGATTTTTGGGGAGAAGCCATTAATTGTGCAAATTATCGTTGCAATAGGCTCCCACATATAGCTCTTGGAGGAAAGTCACCATATAAAATCTTATTTTTGAAGAAGTCCAAGGTTGATCACCTTAGAGTTTTTGGATTCTTATGCTTTGTCCATATTCCCTTGGAAACAAGGAAGAAAGAAGATCCTAGTGCATGCAAAGGGATCATGGTTGGATACTCATCCACCAAGAAGGCCTATAGAGTCTTTATACTCTCTACTTCTCAAGTTATTGAAAGTAGAGATATTGTCTTTCATGAAGATCAACACTCATCTTTTGAAGAGGCCGAGATCAAGAAATCTATGGATGCATCGTCAATTATTGATCTTGAAGACAATCATGATGTGATGGGGTCGAGATTTGAAGAAGACTCTCCTCGGATTTTCTCACCAAGAAGATCCATGAGAGATAGATCCGAGCCTAAGAGGCTCTCATATGATGACAAAGGCAAACAAGTGGATCTTGATTCCACTAATTATGTTTTGTATCTCTCTTATGAAGAGCCAAATAATGTACAAGAGACACTCAATACCAAGGAGTGGTATGATGCCATGAAGCAAGAGTATGATGCATTGATCACCAACAATACTTGGGAGCTTGTGGATCCTCCATCCAACAAGCATGTGATTGGTTGCAAGTGGGTATTTCGGATCAAGTTCAATCATGATGGCACCATCAACAAGCATAAAGCAAGATTATGTGCCAAAGGATTTGCTCAAATCCATGGTCTTGATTATGAGGAGACCTTTGCACCCGTTGCAAAGATGGTGACAATAAAAATTCTTATTTCTCTTGCCTATTTTTTCAAGTGGAAGGTGTTCCAATTAGATGTTTCCAATGCTTTTCTAAATGGTTATCTTGAGGAGGAGATCTATATGGAACAACCTCAAGGATTCATCAAGGATGAGTCCAAAGTGTGCTTGCTCTTCAAAAGTCTTTATGGACTCAAGCAAGCGCCAAGATCATGGTATTCAAGACTTAGCTCTTTTCTTATCTCACTAGGATTTACTCTTAGTGACTATGATCCTTCCATGTATCTAAAGTTTGTTGATAGCAATATTGTCATTCTTCTAATTTATGTTGATGACATTATTCTTTGTGGAAGTTGTATCAAGCTAGTTGATGAAACCAAGCTAGCACTTGGATGTGAGTTTAAAATGCAAGATCTAGGAGAGATGCATTACATCCAAGGCCTAGAAATTGATTTTTATGAAAATCATGTCTTTATATGCCAATCTAGATATGCTCACTCTATGTTGAAAAAATTCCATATGGAAAATTCTAAGAGCATAGATACTCCAATGGAGCAAATTGCAAAAGATCCTAATAAAGGTGATGAAAGATTCTTTGAGGACATCACACTTTTTAGGAGTCTTGTAGGCTCCTTGATTTGGCTTACAATTACTAGGCCCGATCTAAGTTCTTGTGTGCACAAATTGAGTCAATTTATGCAAGATCCTAAGATCCATCATTGGAAGATGGCCAAGAGGACTTTAAGATATGTATCTTCATCTTGTGATTATGGTCTACTCTATAAAAGTGAAGATCTATCCATTATTGGCTACTCGGATTCGGACTTTGCAAGTGACAAAATGGATCGAAAGTCTATTAGTGCATACACTATCTTTCTTGGAGGCAATCTTATATCTTGGCTTTCCAAAAAGCGAGATACTATATCTCTCTCTTCATGTGAGACCGAGTACAAAGCACTCACTACAACTACCAAAGAAGTGCTTTGGATCAAGAGGTTATTAATGGAGCTAAAGTGCATCAAGGAAGATGATCTACCAATGATCAAGTGTGATAACATCTCGGCCCAAGCTCTTGCCAATAATCCCATATTTCATGCAAGAAGCAAGCACATAGAAGTGGCACACCATTTTGTGAGAGAAAAGCTTATTGGAGGTGAAATCTATTTGGATCATGTCAACTCATCCTCTTGTATTGCCGATCTACTCACCAAGCCTTTGAGCAAAAGTGCTTTCATCAAGCATAGATCTAATCTTGGAGTTATATCAAGATCAATGTTCAAATCTTCATAGATAATTTTTTAGGAGGAGTGTGAAGAATTGAAAAAGATTATCTATGTTAGATATAGGGGTCTTATGTTTTTTACTTCAAGCATCTAGGTGTAGGATGTTGATAGGAATAAATTTGGCATAGATGGCAAATTATGCATTTTCACTTGTAATGCCACTATTGAGCCAAAATAGAGTAAGAGACTAAACACGTGCCAATTAGAGTGTAGACAAGTGTAAAGCTTTTGTTTGATGAATTCCAAGAGGTCCAATAGGATTTAGAGGTGGAACCTTGTGAGGTCCAATAGGAAATTGAGGTGTGCTTGAATATAGTCCAATAGAATTAAGAAGTGCATGGATCAATGATCCAATAGGATCAAGAGGTGACAAAATGTGGTCCAATTATAGTTAAGCATAGTGGTAGCTTGTGGATCTACTAGTATCATTGTACTCCTCATTTTGGATCTAATTGATTTGGTGGTTTCATGGATTTTGTGAGTTATTGGATTTCTAGCTTTCTCTCTCCACCCGAGAGTTCATGATGCTTTTTCTCTCTCTACCCGAGGAGAGCAGCTTGTTTTTTCTTAGATTATTTTTTGAATACTTCCCACACGTGTGAGTGAGAGTTGGAAGTGATTGAATGCATGTAGTAGTGTGTTTTTACCATAGATTCAAAGATACATTTTGAATCTCAATCTAGTCTTGATCTTGGTGCATCTACAGACCTTAGGAGATCACAAGTACATGTAGTGGACAGTCCACACGTGTGAAATTCAACAACTACTATTTTTCAAAGGTGGCCACATTCCTTTCTGGAGCTCTTGGTGTTCGTCGCCACTCCTCATGGAGGGTGCAAGCCTTAAGGCACACTCATACTAGAGTTACCTGAATGTGGATACCAACCTATTTTGGCAGTGCAACTCATCCACTGACTTTTACATTAATGTGCTAAATAAAATTAGTTATATGAGATATACTGACATCTCCAAATGCTATGAAAATATCCCGCTAGATGGCTCTAATGGGCTAAAAACTGATATACGTAAAATGATATTATATGCGTTCAAATTTTGCAAGAACGACAATCTTGCAAATAAATGGAAACCTAATAATGGAGAATTCAAATGAAAATGGATAGACAAACCTACTGATAAAAGGACTCCTATGGAAAACTTACTACTCTACCAATGGAATGATTTATTGATTGATAACTACATTGTGAGACTAGGTAATAAAACTTGGAAACAAGTTTGTGGTATTCCTATGGGCTTTGCTTTTTACCATCTTGGTGTAATTGGTATCTGTCAGTTTATGAATTATGTTTTATGAAGAGACTTGCCAAACTTGGCAAAACAAAATACTTATGTGCTTTCAAGTATACCTTTTGGTATATTGATGATATTTGTTTTATTAACAATTTGGAGGCTCTCTTATTTTTGGATAAAGATCAACCATGTACCATTGATAATGCTAACCTAGCTTGGAGTTGGGGAGCATCTTGAAGCTTGTAGGTTGCTTGGAGGACATTTGAAGGCTCTACCTTGGATTTGGAGGACTTCCTCACCTTTACTTGTAAAAGTGGTATTAAAGCTAGACAAAGGATGGTAACCTTTCTAACCTTCTTCAAGTTCTATTAAGATCACCAACAAAAAAAATTTGGGAAAGATTATAGGCTTTTCTAGTTGTAGGAAGCTTGTAGTTGAAGTACCCAATGCTCTTTGGAAGAGAGTAGTGATGCTTATAGAATTGTTTAGGGGCTGATTTTTTATCATGTTAGAGAAGTTTTAAAGTGGGCTTTGGCTTTTTAAAAGTTCTAAAAAACGATTTGTGGGATGGGTAGAGGAAGTTTTCCTCTACATACACAATCTTTTTTTGGCAAAAAGATTGATTCTAGCTGTGTTTGGTAGGATGACTTAGTTGCAAAGGGCAATCAACCTTGTACATGGGATGATTTTTGCTTGCTTTTTAGGGATTATTTTCTACCACTATTAGATGACTATGAACACTTCCAAAAGTTGAGTCATCTAACCATGAATAGAGGTTTGGAACAATTTATTCAAGATTTTCATGAGTACCTGAATCCACTTTATAGTGACATTCCGCCTAAGGTACAAATGTTAATGTTCATTGATGGGTTACCAAAAGATTATCAAGTGGATGTTCGTAGGAACCATCCACAAACCCTAGAAGATGCTATTAGGGCTGCAAAATACTTTGATGACACACCTAAGCCACTTAGGGGTCAACAGCCTAATGAGCAGAAAAATGGTTTTCAATTTAAGAGTAAGGGTAGGGAAGCTGTTAGTAAAACACATCCCAATTCCAAATCTCCTAAGAAAACCAAGAAAAACTTTAAAAATCATCAAGGTGGCAATGATAAAGCTGAAGCTCGTAAGAAGAACCTGTGCATTAAGTGCAATGGCGAGGGTCACCTTGCACGTAATTGCATCAAATAACCAGCTTCTACCTCAGGTAATCTATCTCAAAGTAATGAGATGGATGTATTTTTTCCTTAGTTCTTTAGTCTTTGGACCTAATGACCGTAAGTGCATTAAAAGTAAAGAAAGTGAACAAGGTAACCGTTAAGAATAGATATCCACTGCCGCGGATGGATGATCTAATAGACTATCTTGGTGGTGCTGGGTACTTTATCGAGATAGTTCTAAGATCGAACTACCATCTGATACGCATTAAGGCAGAAGATATACCAAAAACCGGGTTTCAAACTCGCTTTGGTCACTACGAATTTTTGTGTTGCCTTTTGGTTTGACCAATGCACCAGCAACTTTCCAATAGATGATGAACGGTTTGTTCAGGTCATATTTGGGAAGATTCATAGTGGTATTCTTAGATGATATCCTAGTGTTCAGTAAGACTTTGGTGGAACATAAAGAGCATCTTAGGATCGTCTGGGATATCCTAAGAAGGGAAAAGCTCTTTGCCAAGGAGTCTAAGTGTGACCTTTTTGCTAAGGAATTATTCTACTTGGGGCATAAGATTTTCAAACAAGGAGTGGAGATTGAGACCGATCGTATCCAGAGGGTTGTTGATTGGCCTATTCTCACTAGCTATTGTATATTTAGCTATATCCCAAGAGTCTATTGTATGTTGGAATGTAAATGGAATTGCTTAAATTACCATAGGTTACTTTGATCCAAAAGGTCGAGAGTTGTGTAACCATGGTCATTTATTATTTTAGGCCTACTAAACTTAGAGTTAGCTAAGTTAGTATGAAATCAACTTAGTAGGGACTCATGGGTCCACTAGGCCTAATTGTGACATTAAGTACCCCAACTTGACATATTGGAGGTACCTTATTCTTTCTATGTAACTTATAGAAAGTTGGATAGTCAATAGCAAGTAGTTGGACAGTCGATAGTCAAGTAGTTGGCCTTAATAACTAAAAACCCATGGTTACACAAATCTCGGTCTTTTGGGTCAAAGTAACCTATGGATTAACTTTAGCATAGTCATTTATTTCTAACAAGAATGATTGGTTACACGTATGTGAGTCCTACGAGTTTACGTTTCTTGACTACTCATATGAGGTTTAAGTCAAGCATAATATATACAAGGCATAAAGTTGTAAAAAGTTTAGTGGCAATTGAAGGTGAGCTATATTTTTCCTTTTTGAGTCTGACTATGGTAGGCTTGTATCGCATGGATTTGCCTGAGCCCTAACTACCTTCTTGAAAGGTTGATCTGCCCTAGTACCTAACCCTGATGCTAAAGTCACTGTTGGAGGGTTTGTAGATCGCAAGGCAACCCTGACCCTAGATAATACGTGAGAGGGATTTGGCACCCTATGTGTGTAAGTCCAACCCGATGATCACATAGTTATTTGATTAGTTACAAGTCAATTAAAGGACTTTAGGCCTTTTTTTTGGAACTTTTAATGTCGTACGGCCTGAATGTCAAGTTAGTGACTGAAGTTGGGTTTCCCTCCAATTTGAATGGTTCTCACTCTGTTTTAAATTTGAATAATTAGGGAGGCAAAATTGGACCAATAGGATTCAGAGGCCAGGGTCCTCCTCTCTACTATGAAAAGGGACCAACTCGAGTTTCCTACACATGTACATATCTTCATTTCAATAAAGTAGATTGGTTCTCTTGTGAAATGGATTTATGAATGTCCTCGCTCTTTATCACTTTTCCTCCATCTCTCATACTTTTATTGTGTTTTGCTAGTTGGATCTAATTGTTATTGGGATTGCATGTTTTGATTCCTTTCATAAGGTAGAAAGGGGAGAGAGAAAGAGTAATCTATCTTCATTGTGTATCTAGTGTTAATGGATGTAGTGTTAATGCTTAGGGTTAATGGATATTAGAGTTAGATGTGGATCTTCTATTCATGCTACGATCTGAACTATGCTATCACTCTCATGGGAACAAATCTATGTGTGACATTTAATCTCATCTCCTCGATGCTAGATTGATTAGCTTGGGTTGAGGATAGGCAAGGAAAGAAATCCACTACAATTTTGGCACCATTGTCGAGGAGCTACGCCAATTTTTTAGTTTTATGCATGTTTGTTGGATGGTTAACTTGCATTAGGCATCTTGTCATGACATGGATAGTGTTAAATTTGCATTTAGGGTTAGTTTTGGAGTGATTTTTCTTGATTTGAGTGGATTTGCTTGTTTGAAATCTAATCTGATTGTGGAACATGGAAAGCTATTTAGATCACCAATCTTAAGATCCATTTGGATCTTAGGTATCAGAAAAAACAACAAAAATCGATCAAATCTATCAGATTTTGGTCAAAAAGAGACAAAAATCGTCATCAAAGCTAATAACTTTTTGCCCTCTTTCAAGAAACGTTCGCCGAGTTGCAGGCACCTTCGATTTTTATCACAAAACCTTCGGTTTGAAGGGCGAACAATCCTTTCCAGCAGATTTCCAGAAACATTAGAAAAATCATAAAAAAAATTAAAAAATCACCAAAACTATAAAAATACAAAAAAGAACTTTCTTCCGATTTACTATGCATAGTTGTGATTCAGATCTATCTTCTGCCAGGTCGTCGAAGAATATCGGAAATAGAAGGTTTCTCAGAGGATCAGTTGTCATATTGTCATATTTTTGCCAAAAAAAATGTCTCTTTTTTGCAAAAATACCAGTATTACTCTTGATTCTTTGCATTCTATTTATAGTAAACTACTATTTTTGAGTTCGGTGAACATTCATCCTATCCATTGTGAAAATTGTCAACATTTCCTAGCTAGTTTGAGGCCTAAATTGGCTAAAATTGTAAATAGTTTTGGTTCAGGAGTTTTGCACGTGTGAACCAGGCCACAATGTTTTTATTTACTGTATTTTTTCAGTATGATGAAGTGTCAAACTTCATACCCTTCAAAATGAGACCATTTTGATGTATTTTGGTCATATAAGCCATTTTTAGCTATTTTTCCTATATAGGGAATATCTAGGGTCAAGTACCTTCTAGAGAGAGGAGAGAGAGTCATCTTCCTCATCCATAAATAGTAGGGAAGTCGTGGAGAACAGGTTGGAGAAACCTTTTGTATGCTTCATTGAGATCAATAGATCATTGTCATTGTTTCTTCCTCCATTGAGAGCATTGTTGTGTGTATTGTCTTCAAGCTATTGTGTATGATCTTAGGTGCTTTCCAAAAGTGATAGGCTGATGTATTATGGACTGTATAATGCTATTTTGGGCTGCACTTGATGTTTATGGAAGTTTCCATTTGTGATAAATGCTTTTTGATCAAGTTCTTTGCATTCTAGGTAGCATAGAATGTGTTGCCAATTCCTAGCTTATGTAGTTTGGAGTGCAAGCATTCAAGCCAATGATCTTGGAGTTTAGATCCACTTAGGATCTGTATTTTTCACATGGTATCAGAGCTGGTTGGCTTCTATTTACAGTAAGTATTCCATTTTTGGTGATATTTGGATGTTTGATCAAGTTCTAGCATGATTTTGCATTGCTTTGTTGATCAAATCTTACTAACCTTTGTTTTGTGAGTTGAACTTGTGGATCAAAAGCATATTTCAGGTCTATTGAAGATCAGAGGCTGAAAAGAAACTATTTTGGATCAGATCATAACACCTAATCATTTGTGATTGTGAGGCTTGTGCATATTCAATACTAACAATGTTCTTTTCAATCCTATTGTTGACAATCTCCATTCTTGGATGAACACTCTCCTTAAGTGGATGAAACTTCTCCTTAAGTGGATGACAAATGCTCTTTTGAGTGAGTTGTAATTCTCCTAAAGGCTGAGCAAAGCTCCCATTTGGATGAAAGATCCCCTTTTTTGGGTGAACATATTGTAAGCTCCATTGTGAAGAGCATATTGTAAAGATTGTCATCAATTTTGGCATAAATTTTGGTGTACTTTGTTGAGCATGTAAGTAACTCTCCTTATGTAATTTGATTGGAGCATTTGCTGGAAGGTGTTAACCATTATGCAAGTGTGTTTTCAGGTTCTTAACAGGTTGAGGAACATTCTCATGTGAAGTGATCTTAGATCTACATCTAAACACCAAGATTTGACAAGATAGTGAAGCTAGTCTTGTGATTCACTAAGTGTGCTCATTCATTCACCTCTAAATCTTGTATTTATCACTTGCTGGAGTTTATAAACTTTTAGAAGTGTGGTTTACATGTGGTTTTACAGGTTGAATCAATATCTTAGTGTGTTGATCATATGTTGATCAAGTTTGTTCATTACTAGGTAATCTTGGCATCCTAGTTTTGGGTATTTTCTAAGAATGCAAGTAACTCTTCACACCATAACTTGATTTGGTCACTTGCTGGAAAGTTTGAGAGCTTAAGCAAGAGTGTGTTCAGGTTGGTTTGATTTTGTAATCCATTCTTAGTGTGTGCAAAGTGTTGCATGTGTTTCAATCTTCCTTTCTATGCTTGGAAACCATCTAGGTTCAAGATAGAAGTGTTTTAGGGTCCTAAATCTTCATAGATCTCTTTATCTATCATTTGTTGAGAGAAAAGTGAGTGCTAAGTGCTTTAGGACAAAACCTAAAAGTTGAAGAAACATTAGAATCATGGCTTCCAATGGTGGGATCATGCTAGAGTCTAGTGAAAGGTTGAGTTCATCAGACTACTCTACTTGGAAAGTGAGGATGGAGTCCTTACTTGAGTTGAATGAACTCATGGACATAGTTGCAGAAATTGAAGAGAGACCTCTCACACTTCAAGAGCAACAAAGGTTTGATAAGAAGGCCAAAAGGGCTCTTCATATCATTAAAATGAATGTTACAAATGAACTTCTCAAGGAAGTTGGAAAGTGTCAAAGTGCAAGTGAGGCATGGAATGCCTTAAAGAAGCTCTTTGAATCAAAGTCCACATCTAGGGTATTGACCCTAAGGAGACAAATATTTTCTAGTAGGCAAAGAGAGGGTGAAAGTGCTCATGCATTTATCTTGAGAGTTAAGTCCCTAAGTGATGATTTAGCATGCATTGATGAGAACATAAAAGATGGTGAAATAGTCCAAGTTATGTTGAATGGTTTGCTAAATGAACATGCTAACCTTGTGCAAAGTTTTGCCATTCAAAGAGTCTTGCCAAGTGTGGTTGACTTGCAAGAAATCTTATTGGCTGAAGAACATAGGTTGCAATCAAAGCTTGATGGTGCATCCTTGCAAGGTGGAGGTGAAGAGGCTTTCTTCACAAAAGGCAAATTCAAGGGCAAAGGTAAAGGCAAAGGGAAATGGTCCAAAGGTGGTAACTTTGATCATGATGATCACTCTTCCTCTTCCTCTTCTACTAAGAACAATAAGTCAAAGTTCAAGTGCTTTTATTGTGGGATAAAAGGTCATTTTGCAAATGAATGTTATAAGAAGAAAAGAGAGCAAGGAGAGAGGCAAGGAAATCTTACAATAGATGAGGAAGAACATAACACATGTGAATCACTTGTTATGACTTCAAGTTTGTTAGCCAACATAGATGATAATGATCCTTGGTGGATTGATAGTGGAGCCTCATCTCACATGACAAGACATAAGGAATACTTTACATCCTTATTGTCTTATGAGGGAGAAGGTAACATCATCTACACTGCAAATGATGGTCAATGTGACATCAAAGGCATAGGCACTATTCCTATTTCCCTTTCAACAAATAGGAAAGCAAATCTTGAAAATGTTTTGTACATTCCTTCAATCACTAAGAATTTGCTTAGTGTAAGTCAAATGATTGACAAAGGACTTGATGTGGAGTTCATTGGAGATGCATGTTTGATAAGTAAATGTGGATCCTTGATTGCTCAAGGTAGGAGGCATGGTAAACTTTTCAAGCTTGATGCATGTGTGATCTCTAATCATGAAGGATGTATGGCTAGGGAGCAATTGACAAACCAAGAAGTTTGGCACAAGAGGTTGGGCCATCCCAACTTCAAATCTTTGGAGGTAATGGCAAAGAAAGAGCTTGTTCTTGGTCTCCCTAAAAGTCTTGTTGCAAACAATAGTGTTTGTGAACATTGTGCCTTGTCCAAATCTCATAGACTTGCTTATTCTAGATCTACTTCTAGATCTAAAGAAGCTTTTCAACTTGTGCATTCTGATATTCATTCTTCTAGTACAACTAGCAATGGTGGGGCAAAGATGTATGCAACTTTCATTGATGACTTTAGTAGGTATACTTGGATCTATCTTCTTAAAAGTAAGGATGAAGTGTTTGCTGCATTTGTCAAGTTCAAGAATGAAATGGAAAACCAATTCAATACAAAGATCAAATGCTTAAGATCTGATAATGGAGGGGAATACACCTCAAATAGGTTCAAAGACTTTTGTATAGCACATGGGATTAAGAGGGAGATGTCTAGTCCTAGGACTCCACAACAGAATGGAGTGGCCGAGAGGAAGAATAGAACCCTTTGTGAATGTGCCAAGGCAATGAGACTACATGCTAATCTTGCTAAGTCTTTTTGGGGGGAAGCTTTAGCATGTGCTAACTATCTATGTAATAGATGGACAAGTGCTTCCTTGGATGGTAAAACTCCTCATGAGGTTCTTTATGGTAGAAGGCCGAGTGTCAAGCATTGTAGGATCTTTGGATGTACATGTTTTGTCAATATCACACTTGATGATAGAACTAAAGAAGATCCTTCATCAAAGAAGGGTGTGTTTGTTGGCTATAGTGAAGTAAGCAAGGCTTACAAAGTGTACATTCCTTCTACAAAGAAAGTTGTCATAAGTAGGGATGTCATCTTTCATGAAGAGAATGTTTCCAATGTTGTTGATGTTGATGTTGATGTGCCTACTAATCATCATGATGTGCAAGATGTCTTGGATGAAGATGGAAATGCCACTCCAAAGCAAACTTCAAGGAAGACTCAAAGGCAAAGGGCTAAGCCATCAAGGCTAACCTATGATGAAAAAGGAAAGCAAGTGGTGGACAACTCTAACTTTGCTTTTCTTACCTCTTTTGATGAACCAACTTGTGTAGGTGAAGCAATTCAAAAGAAGGAATGGATCCAAGCCATGGATCATGAGCATCAAGCACTCATCAAAAGCAACACATGGAGGTTGGTAAAGCTTCCAAAGGACAAGAAGGCAATTGGTTGTAAGTGGATCTTCAAGATCAAGACAAATCAAGATGGATCAATCAACAAGTACAAGGCAAGGTTGGTGGCAAAGGGGTATGCTCAAGAATATGGTATTGACTATGATGAGACCTTTGCACCCGTGGCAAAGATGGTAACTATTTGAATCCTAATCTCTCTTGCAACTCTTTATGATTGGGATATGTGGCAAATGGATGTTACTAATGCCTTCTTGAATGGTGATCTTGAAGAAGATATTTACATGGAGCAACCCGAGGGCTATGTTTCACATGATGAGCCTAATCATGTGTGCTATCTCCAAAAGAGTTTAAGCACCAAGGAGTTGGTATGCTAAGCTCAATTCCTTCTTACTTTCTCAAAACTTTGTTATGAGTGAGTATGATCATTCTCTCTACTTTAGATTGAATGAAAATGATATCACTTTACTTTTGATCTATGTTGATGACATTATCTTAAGTGGTGGTAACAATCTAGATATAGATGAAATCAAGATGGCACTCAAAAGAGAGTTTGAAATTCAAGATCTTGGTAAACTTCATTATATCTTAGGAATAGAGATTATTAGAACTTCTAAATCTACATTCATATGTCAAGAAAAGTATGTTAACTCTATTCTAAAAAGGTTTCATATGGAAGATTGTAAAGTTGTTTCTACTCCTATGGAATCAAATGTAAAGCTAACTACAAGAAGTAATGAAAGATCCTTCAAGGACATTACTCTCTATAGAAAGCTAATAGGATCTCTTATATGGTTAACCATCACAAGACCTGATCTAAGCTTTGTGGTTGGTAAACTAAGTCAATTTATGCAAGATCCTAGTGAGGCTCATTGGAAGCTAGGAAAGAGAGTACTTAGATACATCTCGGGATCTAGAGATTTTGGCATCTTGTATGGAGGTACTACACCTAACCTTTGTGGATTTTCAGATTCAGATTTTGCAGGTGATCAAATGGATAGGAAGTCAACAAGTGCCTTTGCAATCTATCTTGGAGATGGAGTGGTCTCATGGCTATCAAAGAAGCAACCAACTATCTCTCTATCTTCCACCGAAGCCGAGTACAAGGCATTAACAACATGCACCAAGGAGATTCTTTGGATCAAGAGGATGTTATTGGATCTTCACTTGCTGGAACCAGAGAAGACTCCAATCATACTTTGTGATAACCTTTCAGCCCAAAGCTTGGCAAGCAATCCTGTTTTTCATGCAAGGAGCAAGCACATTGAGATTGCTCACCATTTTGTGAGAGATCAAGTCATTGCCAAAGAGGTGGAGCTTCAACATGTCTCTTCAAAGGAGTGTGTGGCTGATATCTTCACCAAACCATTGAGAAAGGACCTATATTTAATGCATAGATCTAATCTTGGAATGTGCTCAAAGACTATGTTGAAACTAGCATCCAATGTTGAAGAGGGAGTGTGAAAATTGTCAACATTTCCTAGCTAGTTTGAGGCCTAAATTGGCTAAAATTGTAAATAGTTTTGGTTCTGGAGTTTTGCACGTGTGAACCAGGCCACAATGTTTTTATTTACTGTATTTTTTCAGTATGATGAAGTGTCAAACTTCATACCCTTCAAAATGAGGCCATTTTGATGTATTTTGGTCATATAAGCCATTTTTAGCTATTTTTCCTATATAGGGAATATCTAGGGTCAAGTACCTTCTAGAGAGAGGAGAGAGAGTCATCTTCCTCATCCATAAATAGTAGGGAAGTCGTGGAGAACAGGTTGGAAAAACCTTTTGTATGCTTCATTGAGATCAATAGATCATTGTCATTGTTTCTTCCTCCATTGAGAGCATTGTTGTGTGTATTGTCTTCAAGCTATTGTGTATGATCTTAGGTGCTTTCCAAAAGTGATAGGCTGATGTATTATGGACTGTATAATGCTATTTTGGGCCGCACTTGATGTTTATGGAAGTTTCCATTTGTGATAAATGCTTTTTGATCAAGTTCTTTGCATTCTAGGTAGCATAGAATGTGTTGCCAATTCCTAGCTTATGTAGTTTGGAGTGCAAGCATTCAAGCCAATGATCTTGGAGTTTAGATCCACTTAGGATCTGTATTTTTCACATCCATATCATAGAAAATCTTTACTTTTACTCTCGCGAAACTATAGAAACTGTGTTTTTTTGTGCTAGAAACCCTAGTCTTATCTGTGTTAGATTATGAGTCTGAGAGTTTGGAGAAGGTTATTTCCATAGAATTTGTCAGAAAGCCTAATTAGAGAGTTTTTTCCAAAAATAACACTGCTGAACCTTCGTCGAGTGAATCTTCGCCTAGGGGACCTTCGCCAGTTCTATTTTTTTATTCAGATTTTCCAGATCAAGTCTCTGTCAAATTTTGGGTCAAATCTGATACAATTTGATTTCGATTCTGAGAAATTTTTCATTTTTAAAAAGTATCGATTGGTTGAATTTTGAAATCCTTTTCACGATATAGGAATCTGTTTCTTGTCAAGTGGAAAAGATCTAGCAGATCTGATCTGAGATAGTTTTGATTCAAAATCTAGATCCAAGCTCATTGTCTGCTTGATTTAGTCTATAAAGATGGCTGCCCCTGAAGGTGTTCCTCAGGAAGTCAATCCAATCATTGTTAGAAGAGCACCCCATTTGGATCTACCCAAATACAATGGATTAACAAATCCAGTTAGATTTCTTCAGATCTATTCTGAATCTTGTGAAGTTTATGGCAAAAATTTTCTCCAAGATACACTTAAGCTTTTTCCTATGGCCTTAACAAGCACAACACAAGATTGGTACTATAATCAAGATGAAACTGAACGTAAAGATTAGAAGACTGTTAGATGAGCCCTTATTACACGATTTAAACCTCAAAAGTTTATGGAAGACCCTTTTCTACTCATTCTTGTGAGTCATGCCTTGACGTATGATGACAATGTAGAACTTACTGATGAGCAGATTCTAAATCATATGGATCCAACTAGATTTGGAGTGCGTAATATTCCTGATGAACCAACAATAAAACCGCCAAAAGTAGTTATATTGAAGGAGGACAGGATCACAGGGTAAGAAAGCAAAGCGAAGATCCAAGACAAGTCCTTTTGACAAAAAACAAGCAGATGTAGTCCAGCATGATATGCCCGAACATTTTAAATGTTATACACTAGATGATGTGGTTATCATGTTATCCAAAGCACATCGTTAACCCAAAGAATAGGTGCCAAAATCGAAAGATGTTTACGATGGCCCAGTGAGGACATAGCCTTTGAATCTTGTTGAACCAAGAGAACCAGAAAAGATTGTACAAGTTGGATCACAACTTAATCTTGGGGAACGAGCTCTAACTTGTCGGCTGAGTTGGATGGCTTGCTTGGGTGGAAGTTACCTATTTATGGTTGTCCAGTCTGGCGTGGCGCCAGGTTGGCTTCAGCGCTCGTGGCGAAGCTTTCAGTTGGTTAAGTCTGATGTAAGTCAAACCGCTTGCTTGGAATGGATGTTACTTGTTTGTAACGAAGCTTCGAGTTGGTTAAGTTTGATGCTGGTTAAGTTGGTTACCTGTTAAGTTGGTTAAGCTATGCGAATATTATGGAAATGGCCACTATTTGGGGTTCATCAAGACAACTGTTGTGCGAGGTGCTGCCCACAGTGTAAGCACGGGTGCGTCCACAGTCGGGGTGGTCGGCAGAACGGGGGCTTGATGAGTCAAGGTGTTGCCCTTGAGGTGTAAGCACGGTCAGTTTTCGTGGTTCGGGCCTGGTGCCGTCTACAGATGAGGCAATGTGCTGCCATTAGGTTGGTGTAAGCACGATTTGTGCCTTATGGGGTGCGGGGTGACATATTCACGATAGCCACCGTTCGTTTAGCTATAAGGGCTATCGACCAAATTTGGTGGGGGCATTACTAAGGCAATGTGCTGCCTAACAGTGAAAGCACGAGTGCGTCCACGGGTGCTGCCTAACGGTGAAAGCCGGTGCGGGATAGTTGCCGATCATTTAGCTATAAGGGCTATTGACCAAAAAGTGGGGGGGCGTGACTGAGGCACTGTGCTGCTTAATGGTGAAAGCATGGATAGTTGGAGGGATGTCCTATGTGGGCTGATTCTATGATCGATTTGTATGGGGACGGCCAGGCAAAGGTCCGTTGGCAGGACCATCTCAAAGGGGGACCTTGTCTTTGTTACCTGTTAGTAAACTTGCCTGAGTGTCTTACTTGTATGTATTTGTGGTGAGTCTTAGTACTCGTGGCTTAGTCTGGCTTGCATGATTGCTTGTGATACAAGGAGCTAATGGCTCGAGAAGGAACCTTTCTTTTGAAGGCTAATACCATCAAACAAAGAGGACTACAGAATCGGTGGGGCAGATTTACAGTTCAAGTACTCGCACATGAACGGCAACAAAATGACTCAATGTTTGCAAAGGATGGATGGCTAGCCTGTTTCTTGGGTTAGTTTCATTTGCGACAACGCCCACCAGACGCAAGCAGAAAGTCAAAAATTGGAAAGGGTAATTTTAGAGGAGATCTTCTATGGAGCGGTTGGTCTTCATTTTGGGACGGCCACCTTCGGAACTGAAACTCACTGAGCATGGGTGATATCCAGTATCAGTTGGGTTTTTCCTCGAAGACGAAATACTAGGATCCTCTTCAGAGATTGGCAACAAGTTGGATCGAGCCATAATCCTAGCAGATGGGAAGCAAAGTGTTGGAAAGGCTTTTTGTCCAAAGAACTCTACTCTAAGTCCGATCAGCTGATATTATAAGTGGAGGGGAACTATCACACACACCTCTCTCTTGGGACAAATTTTGAATAAAAGTTGATCAAAATGGGGGCAAATTCAAGGTGACCTAGCCATACTCACACGAGGAGACTGTCAAACTTTGGACCTAATAAGTTGACAAGTTTTTGTTGTGGAAAGGAAAGCTTGTTATAGGCTTTCTCTGGACCAGCAATGATGAGAAAACATATGAGTACACTGGCTTGTGTTACGTGCAAGGCAGCTGATCAATGAAGGAACTGTGAAAGTTGAGTCTTGCTTGAGAGACTTGGTACTTCGAACGGACGCTAAGGGACAATTCGTGTTGAGATTAGACTAGTGCAAACTCTGAGTGCATGTGTCTGATTCAAAGAGAGCTACTTGAAGCCAAGCTAGATGTACACTTCTTGTTTTGACTGTGAGACAACTGACCAGTGATGGAATTGTGAAAGTCAAGTTTTGCGTGACGGACATGGCGCTTCAAACGAACATGAAGAGATAGTTTGTATGCGGATCAAACTGGTGCGACCCCCCCTTTTCTTGTTCATATGCTCTTCAACAAAATGGAGTTGTTGAGAGAAAAAATAGATCTTTGTGTGAATGTGCAAAAGTCATTAGGCTAGAAGCTTCTTTGCCTAAATTTTTTTTTTGAGGAGAAGCAATTGCATGTGCAAACTATCTTTGTAATAGGCTTCCTAATCTTGCAAAAGGAGGAAAAACACCATTTGAGATGTTGTATAAGGAAAAGCCTAAGGTAGATCATATTAGGGTCTTTGGCTGTATATGCTTTGTGCATGTACCTTTAGAGACTAGGAAGAAGGAAGATCCTCATGTTTTAAAGAAATTTTTGTTGGATATGCATCTACTAAGAAAGCATACAAAGTATATCTTTCCTCTACTTACAAGAATGTTGTTAGTAGAGATGTGATCTTCCATGAAGATCAAAAGTTTAACTTGGATGATGCACAGATCAAGGAGTCTCATGCAAGATCTACAATCATCAATCTTGATATTGCTCAAGAAGTGGTGAGGTCGAGGCTTGAGGAGGAGCAACTTCAAGCACCCACAACAAGAAGATCTACAAGAGAAAGATCTGAGCTAAGGAGGCTCACATATAATGAGGAAGGAAGTCAAGTGGAAGGTGAAACTTCCTATCATGCTTTCTTCATATCAGATGAAGAGCCTAAAGATGTCTATAAAGCACTTCAATCCAAGATATGGGTTGAATCAATGACCCAAGAGTTTGAAGCCTTGATGTCAAACAACACATGGGAGCTTGTGGAGCCACCAAATAACATGCATGTGATTGGATGTAAGTGGGTTTTCAGAATCAAGTATAATATTGATGGATCTATCAATAAGTATAAAGCAAGACTTTGTGCCAAAGGCTACTCTCAAATCAAAGGTCTTGACTATGAAGACACCTTTACATCAGTGGCAAAAATGGTAACAATCAGAATACTCATATCTCTTATATGTTTTCAAAATTGAAAAATGTTTCAGCTTGATGTTTCTAATGCCTTTCTCAATGGTTACCTTGAGGAGGAGATTTACATGGAGCAACCTCCTGGTGGTGGACATCACTCTTTATAGGAGTCTTATTGGCTCACTTATATGGTTAACAGTGATTAGGCCTAATATAAGCTTTAGTGTGCATAAGCTAAGTCAACACATGCAAGATCCAAGGTTATATCACTAGAAGTTGGCTAAAATAATATTGAGGTATATATCTTCTACCTTAGATTATGGATTATTCTACAAAGGAGAAGATCTAACTTTGATTGCTTTTTCAGATTCAGACTTTGCAAGAGACAGATTGGATAGAAAATTCACAAGTGCCTACACAATTTTTCTTGGAGGAAACTTAGTTTCTTGGCTATCAAAGAAGCAAGCAACTATATCCTTATCATCCTGTGAAGCTGAGCACAAATCTCTTACAACCACAACAAAGGAGATTTTATGGATCAAAAGGCTACTTTTGGAGCTAAAGTGTTATGGAGATGAAGACCTTCCGATTATCAAGAATGATTTTTTTTTTGCTCAGGCTCTTGCAAATAATCTTGTGTTCCATGCAAGGAGCAAACACATCGAGGTGGCTCATCATTTTGTAAGAGAAAAAGTCATTGGGAGAGAGATCTTATTGGAGTATGTTGGATTTTCAAATTGTGTTGCAGATCTTCTCACCAAGCCATTACTCAAGAATGTCTTTATCAAGATGAGGTCTAATCTTGGCCTAATTTCAAAGTATATGTTGGATAGGAATATATATTTTAAGGAGGAGTGTGAAAATTAGTAAAAAATATCTTCCTATCTCGAGTTTTGGGGCCATGTCCATGATTATTTCCATTGTAAACTATGTTGTACATAAAGGTATGTGAATTGAGCACATAACCTTCTAGAATAGGTTAAGTTTGAGTTAGGTAGATTCAAATTTGATGTCATGCAAAAGTTTAGATAGCATGCAATGTCATTCAGTATGCATGCAAGCCACATGCAATCAGTGCATGCAACATGCAAAGTGGTTTATGTGATCTACACATGTCTAGGCAGTTTTATGAGTTGACATGTAGTACATGCAATATTCATGCATGCAGTTACACATGTGGATCCTTGGTAGTTGAGTTAATTGAGTTAAGTGGACTTTCCATGCAACACCACTATAGGAACTCGAGCCACTTTGATGTAGGAAAGCTGTGGCATGTTTTGCCATATTGTAAATAATGAGATTTTGGTGTTTTGGACTCATTCTCTCTCTACCAGAGTATTCTAGTATTATTTTTCTCTCTCTACTTGAGAGCAACCTATTTTTCCCATACTAAGCACTTAGAATTATTTCTGACATTCATTTCTCATAGTGAGAAGTTAGTTTTTTCAGTCGAATGTATGTCATTGTGCTCTTGCCATAGATTTATCAAGTAATCTGTTCTCTGATCAATCTTGTGCAATCACAACATCTCAGTAAGATCTTGTAAGGTGTGTGGTGAAGTTCACACATGCTAAAAACTTCACACGACGTCGCCAAACTTATCATCAACCCCAAAAATAGCAGGACCGCTAAATCCCAAGGGCGGTTACCCACTTTGTACATATACAAAGACTGGCGTAAATATTGTAAAACATTTTTGAAGACACTTGTAAATATATACTACTAGCTGAATCAAGCAATGTAAGTATTTTTCTTCAATCAGAGTTATCTGTAGCCAGGGTTATCACACTCAGCAAGTTGAAGTTACTACTTCAAGCCATTGTACTCATTGTTGATATTAATCAGAGTGCAATTTTTGTCTCACTATTGTACTGTTCATTTAAGCAATTTGTATGAATCTTTCTTCTTGAATATTTTTGCTGCTGACTGACAAAATTTGCAGAATTCACACGTGTGAGAAATGTCCACAAGATTGATTGATCTTGATTAAGCTTTGTGATTGGCACTCTAACCTGATTCTAGATTGATCAACAAGATCTAGTTCAGAAGAAATGGCTAATTCACAATCTAGCATGCTAATCAACATAATATAATAGCAATGAATCAAAGTATGAATAAAAGTACAAGATTTTAGTGTATGAGCATTAGTCTCAACACGAGTTAGAGAGAGAAAGCTAGAGAGATAACAAGCAATATTAGTTTAGATCCAAAATGGCATGAGATAGCTACAAAACTTTGGTTCTTCATCATTGATTGTGTGGAGAGCTACACATATTTATGGAGTTTGAGGTAGCTCAAGGTAGAACCACATCCATCCATTCCAAAATGACATCTAAAGTGACATCTAGAGTCTATGTGACATTTGTCACTTGTCATGCATGAAATTCTACCAACTTTTTACAAGTGTACTAGTTCTAACTAGAAATGTCCAAATCATCATGCATGTGTCCATAAAACTTTGTGCATGCCTTGCATGTCACTATGGATCACTTACAATTAATGCATGTGAATTGCCACGAGTTTCTACAAGCATAATTATGCTAATCCTATGTCTACAAACTATATGCAAGTTGTATTTATCAAACTAGATAATACATAACCATGTAGCTCGAGTTCTATGTAGTCCAAACTTGGCAGTTTGCATTAATGAGCTACATACTTGCATGGTACAACATTTGTAGCTAGCCAAGAAATCAATATGGATTGTTTTTCAATTCTAACACTCCTCTTAAAAATTATCTATATTGATTTGAACATGGATCTTGGTATAACTCCAAGGTTGGCTCTATGCTTGTTGAAGGAACTTTTGCTCAAAGGTTTGGTGAGCATATCAGCAATGCAAGATAATGTGTTGATGTGCTCCAATATGATTTCACCTCCAATGAGCTTCTCTCTCACGAAGTGATGTGCAACTTCGATATGCTTGCTCCTTGCATGGAATATTGGGTTGTTGGCAAGGACTTGAGCTGAAATGTTGTCACACATGATCATAGGTATATCTTCTTCCATAATTTTCTTTAGCTCCACTAGTAACCTCTTGATCCAAAGCACTTCCTTTGTTGTTGTAGTGAGCACCTTGTACTCAGCTTCACATGATGAGAGTGATATAGTATCTTAATTTTTGGAAAGCCAAAATATCAAGTTTCCTCCAAGATATATGACATAAGCACTTGTAGATTTTTGATCTGCTCTATCACTTGCAAAATCTGAGTCAGAATAACCAATAATAGAAAGATCTTCACTTTTATACAATAAACCAAAATCAAAAGTTAAAGATATATATCTAAGCACTCTCTTGGCCATTTTCCAATGATAAACTGAAGGATTTTGCATAGCCTGGCTCAAATTATGAACACTAAAGCTTATGTCAGGTCTAGTTATTGTGAGCCAAATTAAGGAGCCTATAAGACTTCTAAAAAGTGTGATGTCCTCGAAGGATCTTTCATCACCTTCGTTAGAGTCCTTTACATTTTGCTCCATAGTGTTTCTATACCCTTACAATTCAACATATTGAACTTTTTTAACATTGAAAGAGCATACATAGATTGACATACAAAAGTTTTATCTTTAAGAAAGTCAATCTCTAATCCTAGAATATAGTGAATTTTTCCAAGATCTTGCATCTTAAACTCTTTTCCAAGTGCAATCTTGGATTCCTCAGATAACTTGATACAACTTCCTGTTAGAATGATATCATCAACATAAATAAGAAAGATGACAGTATCTTTATCAAAAAACTTGACATATAAGGAAGGATCATAGTTACCAGGATTAAATCCTAGTGACTCAAGAAAGGTGTTAAGTCGAGAATACCATGACCTTGGAGCTTGTTTTAATACATATAAACTTTTGAAGAGCAAGCAAACTTTTCCTTCATCATGGATGAACCCAATAGGTTGATCCACATAGATCTCTTCTTCTAGTAAGCCATTTAGAAATGCATTAGAAACATCTAGTTGAAAATTTTGCCAATTGAAAAAACAAGCAAAAGAAATTATGATTCTAATTGACACCATCTTTGCAACTGGGGCAAAGGTCTCCTCATAATCAAGTCCATATACTTGAGCAAAGCCTTTAGCACAAAGCCTAGTCTTGTACATGCTGATTGTGCCATCTTGATTATACTTGATTCGAAAAACCCATTTGCAACCAATGGTATGCTTGTTGGATGGAAGATCCACAAGCTCCCATGTATTATTGGCCATCAAAGCATCATATTCCTCCTTCATGTCAAGGTACCATTCCTTTGAGTTGATAGCATCATATTCATCCTTCGGATACCATCTTGATCTCGATCTTTGGCTTTGTCTTTGTTGTATGCTTGAGAGAATTGGTTCTTACTCCTTCCTTTATGCTTGCCTTTGACAAAGAGGGCTTTGGCACTTCCACCACGTTCAAGTTTGTTCATCCTGGAGAGTTTATAGCTTTGTCTAGATTCTTCAGAAATAAGAATTCCCTGGGGAGTTTCTAGATTAGGTAATTCCTCCTTAATAGCAAAAGACTGAACAAGATTATCATATTCATCTCTCAAGCCATTCAGTATGACTTGAACTAGCTCAACTTGGTTAATGGTAACACCAGCACAGGAAAGCTCTCTATGTAAATCTTTAACTCTCTGAACATAGTTAGATGCACTCTCTTCACTTCTTTGTGATAAATTTTATAGTTTTTAGGACAATAATGATTGTACTTTACAATCCCTCTCCCATGGCCTTGACCCAAATGTCATCATCCTTCGCTTCACTATAAGTCGAAGGTTCTTTGCTTTGAATAATGCTAGATAAGAGAGCATAATTTGTTTCATACCTTTTAGGCTGTGTCTTCTCTCTTGTTGATCTTCGCAGCTTTCCCTGGCTAGATGATCCTAGAAAGTCATCCATGTCGCGGCTCTCCAACAATCTCTCAAACCACTTAATTGGTGAAAATGTATCCCACGGTACATCCTTCTCCTTGCATTTTTCACCTGCAACTTCAATCCTTCTTGGACCAAAAGGTTTGTCCCTACCTCTCCAACCTATCTCTTGAGGTTGAGTAGTAGTATCTTGATATGTATCCTCATGTTCATCACTCGGAAGGTCAATGAATAGATCATCATCAGGTGGTATCCTCACTATACCATCTTACCCACTGGATGTGTCTATCTTCTCAGCATCCTCGTCTTCATACATCTTGGATTCATCAAAGATAACATCACGGCTTATATGGATTTTGTTTTCCACTGGATCAAAACATCTATAGCCCTTCACACGATCATCATATCCTAGGAATATGCACTTGATAGCTTTTACATCAAGTTTACGTCTTTCTTCTTTAGGAATGTGTAGAAAATTCTTACATTCAAAGATTCGCAAGTGGTTCACCTTTGGCTTCTTCTCGTGAATGCTTCCTCAGGTGTTATCTTTGGTATGGCAATGGTAGGACTTCTATTTTGAAAATAGATTGTCGTGCTACATGCTTCTGACCAAAAATCTTTTGGTAGTTTCATCTTACCTAGCATAGATCTGGCACTTTCCACAATCGTACGATTCTTGTGCTCAGCTGCACCATTGAGAGCAGGAGTATGAGCTTGCGTAAATTGTCTTTTAATCCCACATTGATCACAAAGATCATTGAAGTCATTAGACTTGTACTCACCTCCACTATCCGATCTTAGGACTTTGATCTTCCTACCTGTCTAATTTTTGACCAATGCTTTGAAGCTCTTGAAGTTATCAAATGCATCTGATTTCTTCTTCAAGAAGTAGATCCACGTCTTACATGACATATATGTTAAAATTGGCAAAAGCTAACTTGATCAAATCTTGTAAATACCATTATGAGTAGTACATATCATCATTAGACATGTGTGGAGCCTGTTCCCACGTGTGAAATTAATGCATTTATCATTTACATGAGTCATATAGGTTGTACATACCATTTCATTTGAGATCTAGTGGCTAAAATGGCCAAAATCTGGTTTTCTAGCTATATGCCACTTGGCATCATTTTATTGGTAGGAAAAGCTATCTCATATGGATAGGACTGATCTCACACGTTCCAAGGACTGCTCACATGTGTGAAAACATCAGTAGTAGGTGAGATCCAACTTGTAGTAGATATTTGTCCAAGTCCCTATAAATTAGAAAAATTGCCTAAAATCAAGAAAGGTGGGTATAAGTTAGGAAACTTGGTCCATGTGCCATATTGATGATTATTGGTGGCTCCTTTGATGAGTAGGCACTCTCACACGTGCCAAATCAGCTGAGTAAGCATCAGCTCTTGTGTATATATGGTGGCTCATTTGGCCATAATTGACAAGAAAGCTAAATCTTGGTTTTGGTGCATTTCTTGAGTAATCTCTCCATTTGTCTTGTGATTTTATGCTTCTAATGGTTTCTAAGCTTAGTGTACTTCATTATTTGCTGTTAGTCTGTACTCTGACAAGTATTCACACGTGTGAAACCAGCAAGTACAATTTTTGATCATATTTGATTGTTCTTGTTAGATTTGTTGACGTAGATTTGATCTAGTGCTATCTAATCTTGTGTAGATTGGTAGATCAATCTTATCTAACACCAAATCACACTTGTGGATCTGATTTGGATCCATTCTTGGTCCTTTTTGCTGTACTTTCACATGGTATCAGAGCCAAGTACAAGTGCATTTAAGGCATTGATCTAAACTATATCCAAATTGGCAAGTTTTTGGAAACAAGCTAATATTGAGGTAGCGAGGTTGAATGGATAGCTAGAACCATCATATTTGTACCAAATCTTGCTGTGGGCTGAAGTTGTACTTTACACACGTGTGGGGCCATACAAGACCTGTTTTGGACAGTAAAATTCAGTTTGGTGCATTTTGAGCTTCATACACCCAATTTTGAGTCAATTTAGTGCATTTTTCAAGCTTTCACTTGCATTGTTTCTATTCCATTGATTTGTTCTTGGTTTAGATCAATCATATAGATGGATTAAAGATTGTTTACAGTACATTGAAGTTGATTCTCTGATTTTTTTTAGTGTACATTGAAGTTGAGAGAGAAAGAGTGTTATAAACCAAAGATTAAGGAGTGATTTGCAAGAGGAGAGATTGAAATCCATTATACCTTCATTCTAGATTTGTTCAAGAGTGAAAGGGTTGAGTCTAGAAGCATCTAAATGCTAGAAGACACTCTTGGATCAGTCCTCCAAGTGAAATCTTAGTGAATTTCTAAAGCACAAACACTCATAAAGGCAAAATCTACCAATACAAGGTGATAAGAATTGTTGGCAAGTACTAGGAGAAAAATTTGAGATCCAAGTCACATTGTTCACCCTACTCAAGTGTGTGAGTGTGTTTTTGACTTTAGTTAAAGTCATAAATGTGAGTGAGGCATATGTGTTGTGGTTGATCCAAAATTTTCAAAAGATCATTCCTTTGTAGAGGGCAAGAACTAGTAACTCAATTCTTGACTTTGGTGGAAAAATTGTCTTATTCATTGTGATCAAATCTTGCTAAGTGGAATTAGCTCTTTGTAAGCACATATCTTAGTGAGAGAGAAGCATCACATTTCTGAAAATTTGAATTTCATTCCAACTCTAAAGAGGTAGAGTCATTGGTACTTGGTGGAGTCCAATAGGGGTGAATGAATTCAATTTTTTGAGCAAAACTTCGACATTATATGTATGAAACTCAAATAAGTTCTATTCAACTTTCTTTGTGAGAGTGTGAGGGTCAAGTTGTGATCCCATTGGGATTCTATAACAGGGAGGAGTCCGGATCTTTGTGAATCTCTAGATGTCTAATTTTTAAGCTTGGTGAAAAATTATTGACATAGATCATCACACATTTCAAACCTTTTGAAGATTTGCATTTGGAAGTGAATTTTTTGGTTCAAGATGCAAAGATAAATGTCACTTGGATTTATTTCATGTCCTTGGAAAGCATTTTTTAGAACTTTAGAAAAGTTCAAATTTATTGTTATGATCCAAGAGAAACCAAGAAATATTAAGAAGGAGAAATCACAAAATGAAAATAGTTCCATTTATGCTCTCATGACATCTTATGAAGAACTATTTTGCTTTGAAGAGATTTTTGTATCTCAAAGGTGGATTAAGGCAATACTAGTTCAGTGTGATGCCTTAATAGATAGCAAAGCATGTTTTCCTTGTAAAATTACATTGAATATGAATTCAAGGAAATGGAAACGTCTTCATAATGTATTTTTTGTTGGTTTCAATAAGATCATGAATGATGTGTTCATTCATAATGTTGAAGATTGTAAATTTTCAATTTTAAAGACAAGTTGTAAACTTCTTATGAGAATAAGTGAAGCATACAAAGTGGACACTTATATCCATAAGCAAGTAGTTAGCCTTATTGAGATGGAAATACTTCTTGATTTTAATATTAAAAAAATCATGCCAAGTTGTGGTGATTTTTGGAATTATGTTTCTAGCATAAGTAATGTTGATGATCACATGAAGTACACATTATATGATCATGTTTGTTGTGATCATTTTGAGACATGGAGGTCTCGGATTTCCATCAAGGAGGAGCACCAAGAAGTTGATCTTGAGGCACCATCTCGAGGTTCAAGTGTGCCAAGGATTGAGGAGGAGAGTCCTTCTCAAGTTATGATTCCAAGAAGAATATCAAAAGACATGGTTGAGCTCATATGGCTCGCATTTCAAGGGAAAGAAGGAGCACATTTCAAGTGGTATACATCTCATGCTTGCTTCTCTTATGTCATTTGGTGAATCAATTTGTTTTAGTGAGACTTTTGCATCCCAAAGTTGGAGTAAAGCAATACTAGTTGAGTATGGTGTCTCTCTTGAGAACATAGTTGATGTTCTTAATGATATGAAATTGATTTTAGATCAATTAGAAAGCAAATGGTTATTTCATCAAATGTATGCTCTTGAATCTTGCAAAAGCAAGAGTGAGTTGTCCACTCATAGTGTGAAAAATTGTCCCTTTTTATGTATTGAGGCAAATTGTAAACTCTTTATGAGAGTAAGTGAATCATCCTCTAAGGAAACTTATCTCCATAATGAAGTATCTAGTCTCATTAGATCTGAGATTAGCATGGTAACCAAGCATGAAGATATGATGCAAACTCTTTGTTATTATAGCATGCATAGTCTTGCCAATGTTGATGAGCCTAATCCTCGAGATCTTGGTAACATGATGTTGGATCTTTGTGATCCTCATGAGTCAAGAAGGAATCTTTATGTTATCATGGAGTTGCAGCTATTTTCAAGGAGGAGGAGCTTTTGGATCAACCATATGCTTCAAGGATGGAACAAATCAATGAAAGAGGTGCTAGGATGGTGCAAAGCTCTCAAGTTCATCAAAAAAACTCAACCTCAAAGAGGCACTATCATGGATATGGTGATTTCGGATCGACATCAAGCTCATTGGATGATCTTCACACCTTTGAATAGCAAGGATCCATATTAGAAGACCAATTCAGCCCATGGAGTCAATCTCAATATCATTATGTTTTTATCAAGTAAGTTTTGAGGAGTGTTAAAATTAGCAAAAGCTAACTTGATCAAATCTTGTAAATACCATTATGAGTAGTAGTACATGTCATCATTAGACATGTGTGGAGCCTGTTCCCACGTGTGAAATAAATGCATTTATCATTTACATGAGTCATATAGGTTGTACATACCATTTCATTTGAGATCTAGTGGCTAAAATGGCCAAAATCTAGTTTTCTAGCTATATGCCACTTGGCATCATTTTATTGGTAGGAAAAGCTATTTCACATGGATAGGAGTGATCTCACACGTTCCAAGGACTGCTCACATGTGTGAAAACATCAGTAGTAGGTGAGATCCAACTTGTAGTAGATATTTGTGCAAGTCCCTATGAATTAGAAAATTTGCCTAAAATCAAGGGAGGTGGCTATAAGTTAGGAAACTTGGTCCATGTGCCATATTGATGATTATTGGTGGATCCTTTGATGAGTATGCACTCTCACACATGCCAAATCAGCTGAGTAAGCATCAGCTCTTGTGTATATATGGTGGCTCATTTGGCCATAATTGACAAGAAAGCTAAATCTTGGTTTTGGTGCATTTCTTGAATAATCTCTCCATTTGTCTTGTGATTTTATGCTTCTAATGGTTTCTAAGCTTAGTGTACTTCATTATTTGCTGGTAGTCCATACTCTAACAAGTCTTCACACGTGTGAAACTAGCAAGTACAAGTTTTGATCATATTTTATTGTTTTTGTTAGATTTGTTGATGTAGATTTGATCTAGTGCTATCTAATCTTGTGTAGATTGGTAGATCAATCTAATCTAATACCCAATAACACTTGTGGATCTGATTTGGATCCATTCTTGGTCCTTTTTGCTATACTTTCACAATATCATCAATAAAGGTCATGAAATAGAAGGCTTTACCTAAGGACATGGTCCTCATAGGCCCGCATAAATCCAGGATGTTCTTTACTCTTGCAGCACCCCCTTTATTGAACTTCTCTTGATGCTGCTTCCCATATACACAAGATTTGCACATCAATTTCAAGTAATCTTCTATGGTAGGCAATCATGTTACCATCTCCGATGTGGTCCTTCACTAACAAGTTAATGAAGGTCAAAGCTTTCCTCATCTTTTTGTCGAACACTTTGATATCTGCTTCATTTGGCAGACTTCTCTCATCACCTGTAACGACTTCCCACACGTCTTTCTTCATCAGTATGTTTTTCATTTTTCCACACTACATAGTTGGAAATCCCGTCCAATTTGCTACTTTCACTCAAAATGGTCTCTCCCATGTTTGCCATTGCAAAATTGCTTGAAACTTCTACCGTAGGTTAAAAACAGTATGCCAAGGCCAACAGTAATGTCAGATGTTGAAAATAATGACCTGCACTTTTTCCCTTACCAGGCCACTCGCTGTTTTTCCACCAATTTGAAAGCCAAATCTGCGTCGCCTTCCGAAATGCACTCAGTCATCAACTCCCAACAACGTGCCCAGTGGAATGGTGAAATCACTTCTGGCGCATTCCGAACACTTTCTCCGCTGCAATCACTCTGTTTTCTTGTACCGTACTTGCAGGTACAGTCTGGGTGCCCTTCGTTTGGAGGTTATAGCCTTTCGTTTGGGTCAAAACGGGCAAAGGACTAGAAAATAGGGACTTTTAGAACTTTAGAACTATTTTTTCACTTTGAAGAAACTCCACCCTTCAGTGAATTTGGACCCAACTCTCACTTCAAACTGAAAATATTTAATGAAGTTAATGTGAATTACACTTCAGGTCCCTTCCATCAAAGTTCATGTGGATTTAAATAAATCCAATGGCTTATCAGGATCCAATGGCCCAATCTCATTTAATCTCCATCGTCCGTCCAGATGCCACAAAATCCGATGGTTCTGCACACTTTTGTGCACTGATGGAAGCCCTTTCAACTGTTGGCTCACTTCAAAACACTATGTAGGAGACTAGTTTGGGCACGCAAACTCAGCCGCGACCTCCTCTCTTCATTTCTTTCACAAGCGATGGTGAATGAGGAGTTTTACACCTTCATTGAATCTGATCCAGCGCTCTACACTACCTGCGGCTGTCCACGGCCATTTACCTACTGATTAGTCTCTCTAGGGCACCCTCCTACATGTTTTTACAACTCCAATAATGCTCTCCTACGGCTCAAGATCCAGGCTTTTACATTTAACTAGGGTTTTTGCACCATTCTTGGCACTTGATAGCCTCTGTACAGCTCTTCAACAAGCAAGTCCTCTTGCTCTAAGGTCACCCTATAACTAGGAATCTGATACTTCAAACCATTTGTCAAACAGTGTCTGTTCGGATGCATACAGATTGCAAACACCAAGCATCTACTTTATGAAATTTTTGGAATTTCGTTTCTTCAACTGATAAGCCTTGTTTGTGAATCCTCACATAGTTTCATGCCTAGCAAACCTTTGTATGCTAGAAACCATGCACCAGTGCTTCACTTTTCGTCTCCAGCCTGCCGTAAATCCCGAACTCTTAGAAGACTGCTTTTCTCCCGAAGCTCTCTTCAACGGTGACACTGTATTGTGTACACTCCCTGTATGGCTCTGATACCAACTCAGAATTTGCTTGCAAAGGAACACAGATCATGCTACACAGTAACACAGACAGAAAACACTCTCCACAACAATCTCACATAACAACTGTATTTCTCAAAATGAAATTACATTGTACATATAGTTCTTCACTCAGGCAACCCATGCATGACCCAAGTTGTCGTTGGCGGGACGCGTGTCCCGTTGACTTGCCTTGTGGCAAGGCCAACTGATCCTTATCCACTGATAGGACCCACAGTACAGTAACACAGTGATTATACTTTAATTCTAACTTGATGATCATATCGACACAGTCAGATTTAGCTCTTACTAGCATTATCACTATGTTGTTGCAAGAAGACAATAGAAGAAGTCAAGACAATTTGTCTACATCCTCCTCTCAGGCTCTATATGTCAACAAAATCTCTAAGCGACAGAAGTAGAAAAGCTCCAAGAAGGCTGCAACGAATCAGAAGTGGACCCAAAGTCAAGTACAATCATCAGATCCACAATCGAAGACAAAGATATTTTTTAGGTATTGCAAGCACAATAACCATGAGATCAAGGATTGTCGAATTCTCCAAGCAAAGAATGCAGCCAAGCAACCTGATCAACAAGCAAACACAGTTTCATCATGTTAGAATTAAGCAATTTTCACATGGTTTTTGATGTATCTTTGACATCTATGTGGATCCACACATGTGAGGACCTGTCCACACGTGTGAAATGACACTTGTAATATTTAGATCCATTTTGATTAGCTTTCATTTGATGCAAATATGTCTCCTATATTATAGGAGTTAGGTCCTAGATTGTAGGAATCTAGAAGGCCAACACAAACCACCAATGGATGATGTGGCAAACTTGATAGATCTTATTTAAAGTGGATATGGACGAGTACATTGAGCTATCTCACACGTGCTGGATGTAGCTTAGAGAGAGATTATGATGATTTTGTACTTGATCCATGATGGATCCATCATTGAGCTAATGATGAGAAACATTGGTTTGTGAAGCAATCTTGGTGTTTACACTATCTTAAGCACTTTCTTTGTGGATGAATGCAAAGTAAATGTTTAGTAAATTATTTCTTTGTTATCAGGCCGCCGTACAGTAGCTATAATTCACACGTGTGAAGCCATGGATCATCATTCTTGATTTTTCTTGTTTGGAAACACAAAGATTGTCAAGTAGAAGCTAGATTTGGAAGCTAGTCTTGATATAGATCAAGATCCCAAGCTACCAATCACTCTTTGTGATCAATTATAGATCAAATTTAGTCCTTTACTCTAAAATTTGACATGTATCAGAGCCAAGTCAAAGAGGTTAGTTGATGATTTAAAAATCTTCATTTTGGTGAAAGCATTGGTGCTAGATTCATTTTGAAGGAGGGCGACCTTTTCTAATAGTTTACTTGTAATGTTGAGGTTTAAATTAGTGTGTAAAGTTTAGATGTACTTCTCACACGTGTAAGAGGCTGCTGGAGTTGTACTTTCACCAAAACTTTGTGTTTTTCCCAATATTTGAGCTTCAAACAAGTTGTGAAGAGTGAAACTAGTGATGTGCTTATGAAAATCCATTGTTTCCATTATAGATTTGATGAGTAAATGGTGTTAGAAGCTTATTAAACCTACAAATCCTTGAGAGAGAGTTTGAGGCTTATGTTTTTTAGGTCAAGAGTGAAACTAAAACCATTCTAAACACCATAGGAAGGCATTGGCACTTCCAAGAATCAAATCCAAGTTTCTAAGTGAATAGATTGTGTAGAATACACTTTCCCAAATCTTTTTGAGTTCAAGATCATTATAGATCTTGCTTCTTGAGTCTTGTGAGATTCAAGAGAGTAGAATTGTAGCTAAATTCTGAGAAAGAGTGAAGGGAGAGCCTTTGTATAGTACATTTGTTGTACTTGTTACTAGATAGAATGGGTTCAATTGGAGCCTATCTTCTTGAGGCTAGTGAAAGGCTAAATTCTAATAATTATTCACCTTGGAAATTAAGAATGGAGTCTCTACTTGTGCTCCAAGATATGTATGATCTTGTCATAGGAGAGGAAGAAGAACCTACATTGCTTGAAAATGAATGTTAGTAATGAACTTCTAAAGGAAGTGGCATCTTGTACCTCGGCTAAGGAGGCATGGGACTACTTTAACGGGATTTTATGAATCCAAAAATACCTCTAGAGTGCTTTTGATTAGAAACAAAGTTTTTCAAAGCATTAGAGGGGGTACAGAGAGTGCTCAAGAGTATGTCTTGAGAATAAAATCTCTCAACAAAGAACTTTGCATCATTAGTGAGGGTATTCATGATGATGAACTTGTTCAAATCATTTTGAATGGTCTTGGAGATGAGTTCTCCAATCTTGTACAAAGCTTTGCTATTCAAGATGCACTACTTTCCATTGACAAGCTTCATAGTGTGCTTGTGGCCGAGGAGAGTAGGATCCTTCATATCAAGCAAAGGATTGGATTCTTAAAGTTGCATGATGGTGATGAGAAGGCCAACTTCTCAAGCTAGGGAAAGGCAAAGTCAAAGAAGAAGATCCAACACAAGGAGACCAAGAATGATGATCAACCATCAAGCCCCAAAGGTGGAAAGAAGAATAATGTACTCTATGTTCCTACACTCGCTAAGAATTTGTTAAGTGTAGGACAATTGATGGATGATGGCTTAGATGTCCATTTTAAGGAAAGTGTTTGCTCCATAATGATGAATAATACTTGCATTGTAAAGGGATTCAAACAAGGAAGGCTTTTTAAGCTATATGCTAGTGTTTTTCTTGAAAGTTTGAACATGGTGAAGGAGGAGCTCAATCAAGTGGAGCTTTGGCATAAGAGGTTGGGCCACCCCAACTTCAAATCTATGGAAATGCTATGCACCAAGGATCTTGCTCTCGACCTTCCAAGAACACTCTGTGGAAAAAGATGTGAAGCTTGTAGCCTCTCAAAGGCACACAAGCTACCTTTTGATATCTCTTCCATTAGATCTACAAAATCATTAGATCTTATTCGTAGTGATGTGCACTCTTTTTCTCAAGAATCTAATGGAGGTGCATCTATGTATGTATCTTTTATTGATGATTACTCTAGATATACTTGGATTGAACTTTTGGATTCCAAAAGTAAAGTGTTTGAAGCTTTTGTTCAGTTCAAAACTCTAGTTGAAAATCAACTTGATGCAAGAATTAAAGTATTGAGGAGTAATAATGGTGGAGGGTATATCTCCGCCAAGATGATAGAGTTTTGTAACTCCAATGGCATTAATAGAGAGCTTACATATACTTATAGTCCTCAACAAAATGGTATAGCCAAGAGGATGAATAGAACACTTTGTGAGTGTGCTAAGGCTTTAAGGTCAGATGCATCTCTACCTAAGTCCTTTTGGGGAGAGGCTATTATTTGTGCAGCTTATTTGTGTAATAGATTGCCATGTAAGCCCATTGGAGGCATAACATCTTATGAGGCTCTATTTTGTAAGAAGCCGAATCTTAAAGATCTAAGAATTTTTGGATCTACTTGCTATGTTTTTCAAACATTAGATACAAGAAAAAAGGATGATCCTACTTCTATAAAGGGGATATTTGTTAGTTATGCTGAAAATAGCAAAGGATATAGAGTCTATAATCCAATCACTAAAAAAAATTTAGTGAGTAGAGATGTTACTTTTGATGAAGGTAACTACTACAAGATGAATGAGAAAACTTCTAATCCATCTTATGTCAAGGATCTTGTAAGGTTTGAGGAGGAGCCTACATGTGATCAAGATCTTGAAGATCCATCTCAAGATCCGAGAACTTCAAGGAGATCTACAAGAAGGAAGGCCGAGCCCTCAAGGCTCACCTATGTTGACAAAGGTGAACAAAGGGAAGATCTACATTCACTTACCTCTCACACTTTTCTAACTTCTATGTTTGGTGAGCCAAGTTGCTTTGAAGAAACTATTGTTAAAATTGGCAAAAGCTAACTTGATCAAATCTTGTAAATACCATTATGAGTAGTACATATCATCATTAGACATGTGTGGAGCCTGTTTTCATGTGTGAAATAAATGCATTTATCATTTAGATGAGTCATATAGGTTGTACATACCATTTCATTTGAGATCTAGTGGCTAAAATGGCCAAAATCTAGTTTTCTAGCTATATGCCACTTGGCATCATTTTATTGGTAGGCAAAGCTATTTCACATGGATTGGAGTGATCTTACACGTGCCAAGTACTGCTCACATGTGTGAAAACATCAGTAGTAGGTGAGATTCAACTTGTAGTAGATATTTGTGCAAGTCCCTATAAATTAAAAAACTGCCTAAAATCAAGGGAGGTGGCTATAACTTAGGAAACTTGGTCCATGTGCCATATTGATTATTATCGGTGGATCCTTTGATGAGTAGGCACTCTCACACGTGCCAAATCAGCTGATTAAGCATCAGCTCTTGTGTATATATGGTGGCTCATTTGGCCATATTGACAAGAAAGCTAAATCTTTGTTTTGGAGCAATTATAGTCTATTCTCTCTATTTGTCTTCTGTTTTTATGCATTGATTGGGCTCTAAGCTTAGTGTACTTCATTATCTGCTGGTAGTCTATACTCTGACAGGTCTTCACATGTGTGAAACCAGCAAGTACAATTTTTGATCATATTTGATTGTTCTTTTAAGATACGGTTGATGTAGATTTGATCTAATGCTATCTAATCTTGTGTAGATTGGTAGATCAATCTAACCTAACACCCAATCACACTTGTGGATCTAATTTGGATCCATTCTTGGTCCTTTTTGCTATACTTTGACATGGTATTAGAGTCAAGTACAAGTGCATTTAAGGCATTGATCTAAACTATATTCAAATTGGCAAGCTTTTGGAAACAAGCTAATATTGAGGTAGCGAGGTTGAATGGATAGCTAGAACCATCGTATTTGTACCAAATCTTGCTGTGGGCTGCAAATGTACTTTCCACACATGTGGGGCCATACAAGATCTGTTTTGGACCATAAAATTTAGTTTGGTGCATTTTGAGCTTCATACACCCAATTTTGAGTCAATTTAGTGCATTTTTCAAGCTTTCACTTGCATTGTTTCTATTCCATTGATTTGTTTTTGGTTTAGATCAATAATATAGATGGATTAAAGCTTGTTTATAGTACATTGAAGTTGAGAGAGAAAGAGTGCTATAAACCAAAGATTAAGAAGTGTTTCCTGTGTGGAAAGATGCATGAGGCTTGGAGCCTCACAAGGACTTACAAGATTTGTCTTCAAAAGTCAATCATCACACATTTTAAACCTTTTGAAGTTTTGCATTTGGAAGTGAATTTTTTGGTTCAAGATGCAAAGATAAATGTCACTTTTATTAATGTCGCTTGGATTTATATCATGTCCTTGGAAAGCATTTTGCTTAGAACTTTGGAAAAGTTCATATTTATTGTTATGATCCAAGAGAAACCAAGAAAGATTAAGGAGGAGCAATCACAAAATGAAAATAGTTTAATTTATGCTCTTGTGACATCTTATGAAGAACTATTTTGCTTTGAAGAGATTTTTGTATCTCAAAGGTGGATTAAGGCAATACTAGTTGAGTGTGATGCCTTAATTGATAGCAAATCATGTTTTCCTTGTAAACTTACATTGAATATGAAGTCAAGGAAATAGAAATGTCTTCATAATGTATTTTCTTTTGGTTTCAATAAGATCATGAATGATGTGTTCATTCATAATGTTGAAGATTGTAAATCTCAATTTTAAAGGCAAGTTGTAAACTTCTTATGAGAATAAGTGAAGCATCCAAAGTGGACACTTATATCCATAAGCAAGTAGTTAGCCTCATAGAGATGGAAATACTTCTTGATTTCAATATTAGAAAAATCATGCCTAGTTGTGGTGATTTTTGGACTTATGTTTCTAGCATAAGTAATGTTGATGATCATATGAAGTGCACATTATATGATCACGGTTGTTGTGATCATTTTGAGACATGGAGGTCTCAGATTTCCATCAAGGAGGAGCACCAAGAAGATGATCTTGAGGAGTCATCTCAAGGTTCAAGTGTGCCAAGGATTGAGGAGGAGAGTCCTTCTCAAACTATGATTCCAAGAAGAATCTCAAGAGACATGGTTGAGCTCATATGGCTCACATTTCAAAGGAAAGAGGAGCACATTTCAAGTGGTATACATCTCATTGAGGTTCAAGTGTGCCAAGGATTGAGGAGGAGAGTCCTTCTCAAGTTATGATTCCAAGAAGAATATCAAGAGACATGGTTGAGCTCATATGGCTCACATTTCAAGGGAAAGAGGAGCACATTTCAAGTGGTATACATCTCATGCTTGCTTCTCTTATGTCATTTGGTGAATCAATTTGTTTTAGTGAGACTTTTGCATCCCAAAGTTGGAGTAAAGCAATACTAGTTGAGTACGGTGTCTCTCTTGAGAACATAGTTGATGTTCTTAATGATATGAAATTGATTTTAGATCAATTAGAAAGCAAATGGTTATTTCATCAAATGTATGCTCTTGAATCTTGCAAAAGCAAGAGTGAGGTGTCCACTCATAGTGTGAAAAATTGTCCCTTTTTATGTATTGAGGCAAATTGTAAACTCTTTATGAGAGTAAGTGAATCATCCTCTAAGGAAACTTATCTCCATAATGAAGTATCTAGTCTCATTAGATCTGAGATTAGCATGGTAACCAAGCATGAAGATATGATGCAAACTCTTTGTTATTATAGCATGCGTAGCCTTGCCTATTAAAAGTACAGTACTAAGGACCATAAATGGATCTTTGAATGATCCACAAGGTTGATTGTGTGCTTGTTAAACAATCTATCAGATACTGGTCATCAGAAAACAAGATCTAGTTTAGCAGCTTGATAGAAAATAAGTAGAGACAATCAAAGCATTGATCAATAACTATAATCGAACTCCACACATGTGGAAATAAGGTTGTAGTACGGCCTGTAGACAGTGTTTAGAATGTGCCAAAGCTGGGTTTCATTGGAATCAAAAGCAATCACCATACAATGAGAGGAAACTCGAGTTTCTCCTTGAGGCTCCAAAAAGTTTCTATCTCCTCACTATGGAGAATGAGAATACATAGTAAAAGAGACTTCCTTTGCTAAGTTAGGTGAAAATCTAGCATGTAATAAGGAAGTAGACTCAACTTTCTTGCCCTAATGTGAAAACCCTAGTCTAGATCCAAGAGTCATGCTTGGTAGGTGCATGGTAGGTACAAATCTCATCATAAATCATGGTCTAGATCCTACAAAGTAGGAGTCACTACCAAATGGACACAACCACTCCTCTTGACTCGTGGTAACCTACTTTAGTTGTGAATGTACAAGTGGCACTTTGGCCATTCAAGTAACCAACAAGCAATATTGACAAAATGTACAATATTCTACATGGCTAGATTTGCCAATGTAGGCAATTTTTCACACTCCTCTTCAAATCTAGCCTTGGAAATCACAATGCTTTTATCAATAACTCCAATTGAAGATCTAATCTTCGGCTTCCTCATCACGCCACAATAGTGGAGCATATGGATGTAGTTGGTGCAAAATTTCAGTAACATAAAAGAGAGATTCATGTACTAACCATCTCTCTGACATGCTACCTTCAGGACTTGCCTTTTGACGCACAAAATCTTTTAAGACTTTCATGTACCTTTCCCTCTCTCTCTCTCTCTCTCTCTCTCTCTCTCTCTCTCTCTCTCTCTCTCTCTCTCTCTCTCTCTCTCTCTCTCTCTCTCTCTCTCTCTCTCTCTCTCTTCTCTTCCCATTTCACCCAAAACCATGTTGAATGCTAGTTTAGTGGAGTAGAGTTAGTGCGGGTAGTGTTAAAGGTGAGTAGAGTTAAGAAAAAAAGTAGAGATCAACTAAAAGTAGCATCTTATCATAGTTAGGCTCCTATCTAAGTGTTCTCCTCTTTGACAGGCGGAAGGGTTACTCGCCGACTAAAATCTACACCCTACAACTACTTAGATGTATTTCAGAAAATCCAAAATTGGCTTAGCAAATAAAGAATAAGCTTCATACTGCGAATCAAAAATTTTCATTATATTAGCAAATAAACTCATCCCAAATGGACGTACATATTTGTCTCCAAATAACGTAACTATTTCTTTACCCTTCTGAAAAGAGAGAACATGTTTTTCAAAATCTATCTCAAGATGCTTATTAAATAACCACTCATATCCTAGAATTATGTCCGTACATGCTAAATCTAAAACATGGAAATCTATTAACTCTCTATAATCTTGGATCCAAACTCTTGGAAAATTAACATCCCACGTCTTCAACTCCGAACCTGAAGCTAGATATACTCGATATCCATGGTTACTGGCTTTAGTTTTCAGGCCGAGTTTCTACACAAGACCAGAGGTAATGAAATTATGAGTAGATCCACTGTCCACTAAAATACTAACTTCATGTCCATTAATAGTGCTTTTCAAATCAAACAAATCATTTGGCAAGAATGAAGTAGTACTAAAAGAACAATCACACTCACAATTAACCTTATTTATTTCCAACTTAAGATTTTCTTTACATGGCATCTCAATCACTTGAGCGGCGCCTTTCTTTCATTCTGGGTAGAATTTTATGACATGTCCAGGCTTACTACAATGGTAACACACATTGGTCCTTCTAGCCTTTTTTCCAGGACAGATGTCTCTTTTGTCTAAGCTCAGATGCAGCTTGATCCAGTTCGTCGAAATACTTGGATTTTTTATTCCCACAAACTCTTTTCTTTTCTTTCTTCTGGTTGGGTCCAGATGATCCAAATGGATTAGCTTGTAATTGCTTTCTAGATGCCACCACTGTGGAATCATACGCTTTCGCGACTCATACGACGTCATCAAAAGTTTGAAGCACATTACGCTTACACTCATTTTGACAATCTGTAGGCAGACCTAGGATAAACTACCATAGTGCCAGTTTTGCATCGAATGAGAGAACTTTATTTTATAAATCCATGAAATCTTGCAAGTACGAGTCCAAACTCCGAGTACCCATTTTGTAGGTAACGAATCTTTGGTAAAAATCTGACTCGTCTACAACCACAAACGACTTTTTGAACACTTCCATAAACTATCCCATGTGGTAGGTTTTGGTTGCAAATCATGCCACCACGATGAAGCTTTTCCACAAAGGAATAGAATAACACTCTCAATCTTTTTTTTTTCAGGAATTCTGTGTAGATTAAAATAACCGGTCCAATTGATTAGCCAGTCATCTACGACTTTAGGTTTTTTCTCTTTCTTCTCCCCCAAAAAAGGTTCAGACTGAAAGCCCAAATTCGGTGCAGATAAAGTTTTCACTTGATTCAACAATACTTCCATTTGTTGATCCCTTAAAGTGTTCCAGTTGTTTATTTCATTAAGCGCTTGGCTTAATGACTGGCAAATTTGCAGATAGGTAGGCATTGGTACCTGACCATCAAGACTGCATTTGCATCATTTGCCATATAGATTTCCTGACACGCAAAATTAGCTTAATTAGTCGAGATCCAATCATCAACTAACAAGTGAAAAGTTCAGAATCTCATAACTGGCCAATATATCTCAGCAAGGTCTTTCACTCATTTAAGCAAAAATTTTGCAAAATCAATATCAAAATGATTTAAACAACTACAACTTTTCGGACCAAGTCTAAAAATTTTACGAAACCCTAGAAATTTTGAAATTCGTCCGAAATGGACCAACTGTGAAAATCGATTAAGAAAATCGATTTCACATATTCACAGGCACTGTCGAAATCATTTTGAGACATTTTGCATGCATCTAATTTGACATGCACTGACTTTTTTGAAAAAACAAAAAAATTTGATCTAGGTACTAGGAAATCAGCTTTTTGATCTAGAATTACCAAAAATAGCTTCATGCAAGAAATCTATTGATCAATCTACTAATTACGTTTGCAACATGCATCCAAGCATGCATATAGGTCTATCCATAAATTTTCATCAATAGACAAGCTCTACACTGAATTACAGACATGCATGCATCAGAACATGTCCAAAATTTTGCAAATTTTAGTTCAAAAATTGCCAAACTTCAACTATAACTTTCTCTACAAGACGCCAAATTGGTCATTGTAAAGCATAGTACAGAGAGAGAGTGGGTCTACAAGGCACTTGCCACATCATCCTACCACCTAGGCTTCACACGTGCGAGCAGTAAATGGCCAAAATTCAGGTAGTAGGGCGCACTTTAGGAAGGTGGTATCATAAAAAATTGTACTCCAGCCCAATAACCACCCAATCAGAGGTTACAAGCACTCTACTAAGATTCTTTAGAGAGGCTCAGGTCCAACAAGCAATCATAAGTTTAGATCATGCAAAAAATGCATTTTTTGGCCTCGAACAACAAAACTTCAAGATGATGGTGTCTAATGCTCACCTATCCAAATTGGATGCATGATGGCTCAAATCAGAGGCAATTCATTATATCTTTAAGTGAGTCCAGACATTTTGTGAGTAAATCAATTGCAAGTTTTTTTTCCTTAAAAATTATCGATCATGCCAACCAATATTTCTTGGAATATATTTTTTCAAAACACTCAAAATAATGTATATTTTTCCAACTTCTCACCTTGCTAATTTTTTTGTCTCAATTTTCTTAACTTAATCAAGTGGGTAGCCTTAGAGTTTTAGGCTAATAAGTACATCATGGTATTCATGATTATCTTGAATATCGGATCACATTAGACCAAAAGCTACACTCTCTTTCTAGAACATGGCTAATAAGTAATAACATAGTTAGATCATATTTATCATGTACGTTGAATAGATCATTACAATATAGATTTCTTGAAAATATATTGTTGATATTTCATAGCATAATGAGTCCATTTGCAATAAGGTATATACAAAAAATTCATGCAAATGTGTGCGGACTTTTACACGTTCATAGTTATGCTAAGTTGTTGATCAATAGTAATCTAAAAGCACACTTTGAACCCTGGCTTGGAGGTACATTAAAAAAAGAGTGTATTATATGTAAGACGGGACATTTCTATAGATTATACTCTAGTAAGGATGGTAGATGTAATCGAATAAATGTAAAATTTTTGTAAGTCTACTTATATTATAATACGAGTATAGAAAATTATCATGGGACATTCTTGGTCAGAGACCATAATCCATAAGCACCTAACCAACAAGGAGCCCTTTTTTTAATTCATGATCATGCTTCCAAGAGGTTGGTTAGTAGAGAAATTAAACTAAAGAATAGAGCAAAAATCAAATGATTAGTGACATTTCATCTACAATACCGAAATCATGGTTTGTTAAATTTGTGGGTTGATAAAATATGCAACAGGTCCCACTTGTGAGCCATGCTCAATAGCATCCATGCCAAATTCGAACTACAATATCAAATGCATGAACACTTATATTAGTATGGTGGAAATAATCTTGTAACAATTTGGATGTAAGGGGCAGCTTGAAGTGAACCATTTGGGTCTTCACTACTTCACGGATGGACAACGTCGATCAACAACATAGATGAAATGATGTCTTCCCACAATTTTCTCTCAACTCTAATGAATTGTCGTGAAACATTCTTGCATGAATAAACCATGTGCTTCATCATCCTTGTAGGCCGAACTTATTCTTTGATTCTCTTTGGCTGCTGGATTAGCTATCAACAAACCTTTTTCAAAATTAATTCTTTCACAATGAGCCTTCCAGCTTGAAGACATGACATGATGCAACTCAAGAAGACCCATACTGGTTGTTTCTTGCACCCCCTAGATATTTAATGTTGGCCATTTGGTGCGCAACCATTATTCTTCATTTTCTTTAATCATAATTATGGAAGCTAGAGATCTGAACATGAATGAGCTTTTGTTTAGGTAGATATAATCAACGAAACAATTTATTGAATCTAGTTGCCATGACAAAAATGTTGGATTTCTACGATGCAAGTTTACCTAGGTAGGGAGTCCTCAAGTTGTTGGTGATTGTTCTAGTAGGTTTTATAGACAATTGATGATAGATTTTCTCAAGGTACAAAAATCAGATAGGTAGGTATATGTTTCATTCTTCATGCAACATAGGGGGATCACTCATGCTCTATCAAACAAGAGACATGAGACATGAGACAAAATGATCACTCATGGCTGACATCATTGAAATTCTTTTGGCCCCTCTCACAAAAAAATTAGTCCCTCCCACATTGATCATTGGCTATCAATGTGGGAGGGACAAATGTTTTTTGAGAGGTGGAGGACAAAGAAACTTCCCTTCCCACATTGATCGTTGACAATCAATGTGTGATGGACAGTTTTTTTGAGGGCTCCATGGTTAAGCAAAAAACTCTCCTTCCCACATTGATGGTCGGCGATCAATGTGGGAGGGACAAATGTTTTTTGAGAAGTGGAGGACAAAGATACTTGCTCTCCCACCGATGATCAATGTGGGAGGCACAAATGCTTTTTGAGAAGTGGAGGACAAAGAAACTTGTCGGAGGGACAATTTTTTTTTTGGGCTAGCGCATATGGAGCGATGGATGGGGCGTTGGCAGCATTGCTCGCCGATGAGCAATGCTGCCAAGCAAAAAAATTTGCCTCGCAATGCTCCATCCATCGCTCCGTATGTGCTACCACGCAAATTTTTTTTGCCTGGCAGCATTGCTCATCGGCAAGCAATGTTGTCAGGCAAAAAAATTTGCCTGGTAGCAGGTTGATCGCGTTTCTGCTATGTCATGTGGGTTCTCTGTGATTCAATTTGCAGTTCTATTCATCCGCTCTGCCTTTGCGCTCTATAAAAGTGATGTAGGAAGAGCGATACAATAGAGCGATTTACTACAATTACTAGTTTTGCTCAAAGATCGGTGTTTCTGCACACTCACTAGATCATTGATTGTATGTTTAGGTTTATAGATTACATTTCAACTTATGAAGTAGTGATTCTATGTTATAAGTCAATGCTCCACCTCACACCCACATCTCTTAATTGGAAGCATTTAAACAATGAACCTTCTCAAGACAGGCAGCTATTGAATAACGAGTGAACATGACCTCAACTCACATGTCTAGCGTTACACAAAATGGTCAATCTATGGACCTGCTACAAAATTTGCTCTACGAATGAGTAGTGAGTCTCAAAAACTGATTGGTCTCCAATGTAGCAATAAAATCAATAAATAGAATGCTCTTAGTGCAATGATCATAATGATAGTCATTCTCACAATCAATCAATCAATGGCAAACACTCAATAGAGGCAGGCGCTCATAAGTTCACCTATGAACCTTCTCGGAATAGTAGCAAAAAGTCATAGTTAGGCACTTTATAGATTCATCTTCAAGTGTCAATCATAGCAACCAAATTGCTCAACATTGAGCAAAAACTTTTAGAAATGGCAACCCCTTCAAGGGAGTGCTCATATCAGTGCAAATATAGTACCATGGTCGTAGACAAATAGATAGCAGCATAGCAATCATATCCTTCAATAATTGAACATAGTCACCTAGTTCCTTCTGCAACAAGTAAATCACTCAGCACATAGGATTTTATATATGACAATCGCTCATCAATGAGCATTAGCAAAAATGGAGCAGTCATTCCAAACGAGTGCACTGACTACTGAGCGCATGCCCAATCCAGACATAATCATTTCAAACAAAAACATTGGAGTCAGATTTCTCTACAAGCAAGGAATGCGCTCACAATGAGTACTCTTTACTATGAGCCAGATAGTCGTATCACTCTAACAATGAACGGTTCTCCCAGCTAACGAATCAATCTTCAATGAAAAATAACTTGCAAGCAAGGCAATTGCTCCAAGCAAGTGCTCAAATTGTCAAAATATTGAAAAATCTATCTAATGTTTTGAGTATGGGTCCTAAAAATGCCAAAGATGAATTGAGCTCTTTTGGATTAGTAAAGACCCATGTTAGAATAAAATATTCAAGGTAGGTAGAAGTAGAAACTCGAGCTACCATAGGAATTGCCATTTGTACTTTATATGCCACATTTAATGCACGAAAAGACTATGTGGCACAATTAGACATAGTGAGGTGGCTTGGATAAGTCTAGATAGCTTGAGAGGTGGATCCACAACTCCAATTCAACTCAAAGTAGGAAAAGAGTCCATGGATATATATATATATGTGATGTACTCTCATTGAGAAAATGATGAAATTTGTGTGTAATGCAAATTCGGAGACAAGCTCTTTGTGCCCTCTCTCTCTCCATGAGTTTTGTACTTGCTATCTTCTCTCTCTAGCCGAGTAGAGGCATTTATGATGCTTAGTCTTATGTTTTGTTGACAGATTTTGCTTGTAACACAATAATATTGCTTGGATGATCAGCTTTCGTATTGACAACCAATGCTAGTCTGATCTTTATGGTGTTATTGTGCTTAGGAGATCAAAAATACATGTGTAGGGCATCCCACACGTGTGAATTCAGCATGGTATCAGAGCCTACCTAAGTTTTACAAGCAAATCTAATAAAAAAGTTTGTAGATCTGATCAGATTTCAAGCTAGGAATTGTCTAGATTCTACCTTCTAGCTAGTTTGCAGTTTTCTTGTGATTCTGAGCTTCAAACCACATTGAATGGGCCAGATCAGGTACTGTACGGAATTTTAGGTGCTGGCATGTGTGAAATCCGCCCATTTTCAGATTGGTGATTCTCTTTCACCTCAGATCCAAATTTCAAGCAAATCAGCCCACTAGAAAGCTAGAAATGTGTAGAATCTGATGCAATTTGAATCATGACAATTGGATAAGCCAATCAGAAGATATAAGCTTTTGAAGAGCTGTAGGTAGGGCACCTAGACCTGTGGCAAATCGTGTGTACATGTTATTTATTGCTTGAATGATCACAAAAATCATCTAGAAGCTACACAATTTCATCTATATGTGATTTAGACAAAACTTATAGGTTCTAGGCAAATTGTTTCATACAAATAGATTGTATTTGAGTCAATTTGACATTTTTGGAATATTTCACACATGTGAAATTCAGAGAACCATAACTTTTGCCATACTTCATCTTTTTTGATGATTCAAATTTTGTGTTAGAGAGATTGTCAAGCTAGTGAGATCTATTTCACAGTTTTTTGCTAAGTCTTACATAGGATTTGGTGATGTACCTTGATTGGTTCCTATAGTGAGAAGATAAGCAATTCTTTCATCCATCTTTTTTGATTTCCATTATTCTTTATGACTTCAATGAGTGTCTTTCTATTAGAAGCAAGTGAAAGATTGTCAACCTCCAATTACTCAATTTGGAAGGTTAGAATGGAATTTGTCTTAATACTACAAGATGTGATGGATATTTTACTTGACATTGAAGAAGAACCACAAATTCCTCAAGAAATTCCAATGTACAAAAAGAGAGCCGGATGGCTCTACATTATATTAAGATGAATGTCTCAAATGACATCTTAAGAGAAATTGGTGCCTGTACTAATGCCAAAGATGATTGGGATACTCTCAAGTCTATCTATGAGGCAAAAAATACTTCTAGACTTCTAACACTAAGAAACCAAATTTTTCAAAGTGTACAGAGAAGTGATAAATGTGCTTCAGCTTATGTAATGAGAGTAAAGACCTCCATAGAGAATTGTCATGCATAGGAGACTCCATCAACCAAAATGAACTTGTTCAAGTCATACTTAATGGGTTAAATGAGGAATATGACAACCTTGTTCAAAGTTATGCCATTTAGGAGGAGCTACCAATTTTGGAAGCACTCCAAAGTGTGCTCATTTCTGAAGAATCAAGACAAGAGTATAAACTCTTGAAAATGGAGAGACTGTCTCTCAACATTGATGGTAAAGCTCTCTTTACTAAAAACAAGCACAAGACAAGAAGTAAGAATCAACACCAATCCTCTTCAAGCAAGAACAATCTTATTTCCAAGGAGAAAGGAGATGAGGATGAGTCCTTTCAAGCTTACACATCCAAGAAGAAGAAGAAAAACATCAAGTATTTCTTTTGTGGCAAGAAGGGGCATTATGCCACCAATTGCTTCAAGAAGAAGAGTCAATTCAAGCAAGCCAACATTTCTAATGAAGAGAAGGAAGATACACACTAGACGAAGAGTGTTGGGCTACTGTAGATAGTGATATTAGTGAAACTATTACTGAATTGTTACCCGAAGGTAGCTATTCTATTTTAGCCCCGTTACATTTATGAAGAGTTTGGAATTCTCTTCTATATAAATACGGTGTATCCTATAAAGATTCAGGATTGACTGATAGAGAATCATCGATACTCGCATAAAGTGAGATCTGATACTTGATTTCACTGATTTACCCCTTTGAATATTTCTAGTTAGATCAATCCCTTGCTAGAAAATAGTTTAACATGATTGATCTAGCAATCTACACAAGATTAGATAGCATTAGATCAAATCTACATCAACAAATCTAACAAGAACAATCAAATATGATCAAAACTTGTACTTGCTAGTTTCACACGTGTGAAGACCTGTCAAAGTATGGACTACCAGCAGAGAATGAAGTACACTAAGCTTAGAACCCAATCAATGCATAAAAATACAAGACAAATAGAGAGAATAGACTATAATTGCTCCAAAACCAAGATTTAGCTTTCTTGTCAATTATGGCCAAATGAGCCACCATATATACACAAGAGCTGATGCTTACTCAGCTGATTTGGCATGTGTGAGAGTGCCTACTCATCAAAGGATCCACCAATAATCATCAATATGGCACATGGACCAAGTTTCCTAAGTTATAGCCACCTCCCTTGATTTTAGGCAGTTTTCCTAATTTATAGGGACTTGCACAAATATCTACTACAAGTTGGATCTCACCTACTACTGATGTTTTCACACATGTGAGCAGTCCTTGTCACGTGTGAGATCACTCCTATCCATGTGAAATAGCTTTTTCTACCAATAAAATGATGCCAAGTGGCGTATAGCTAGAAAACTAGATTTTGGCCATTTTAGCCACTAGATCTCAAATGAAATGGTATGTACAACCTATATGACTCATGTAAATGATAAATGCATCTATTTCACATGTGGGAATAGGCTCCACACATGTCTAATGATGATATGTACTACTCATAATGGTATTTACAAGATTTGATCAAGTTAGCTTTTGCCAATTTTAACACTCCTCCTCAAAACTAACTTGCTAAAACATGATGATATTGAGATTGACTCCATGGGCTGAATTGGTTTTCAAATATGAATTCTTGTTGGTTCAAAGGTGTGAAGATCAGCCAATGAGGTTGATGTCGATCCAAAATCACCATATCCATGATAGTGCCTCTTTGATGTTGACTTCTTTGATGAACATGAGAGCTTTGCAATACTTGATTGATTTGTTCCATCCTTGAAACATATGGTTGATCCAAAAGCTCCACCTCCTTGAAAATAGCTGCAAATCCATGAGAAAATAAAGAGTCTTTCTTGACTCATAAGGATCACAAAGATCCAACATCATGTTACCAAGATCTCGAGAATTAGGCTCATCAACATTGGCAATGTGAAAAATTGCCTACATTGGCAAATCTAGCCATGTAGAATATTGTACATTTTGTCAATATTGTTTTTTGGTTACTTGAATGGCCAAAGTGCCACTTGTACATTCACACCTAAAGTAGGTTACCATGAATCAAGAGGAGTGGGTGTGTCCATTTGGTAGTGATTCATGCTTTGTAGGATTTAGACCATGATTTATGATGATTTGTACCTACCATGCACTTACCAAGCATGACTCTTGGATCTAGGCTAGGGTTTTCACATTAGGGCAAGAAATTTGAGTCTACTTCCTTATTACATGCTAGATTTTCACCTAACTTATCAAAGGAAGTGTCTTTTACTATGTATTCTCATTCTCCATAGTGAGGAGATAGAAACTTTTTGGAGCCTCAAGGAGAAACTCGAGTTTCCTCTCATTGTATGGTGATTGCTTTTGATTCCAATGAAACCCAGCTTTGGCACATTCTAAACACTTTTTACAAGCCGTACTAAAGCCTTATTTCCACACATGTGGAGTTGGATTATAGTTATTGATCAATGCTTTGATTGTCTTTACTTGTTTTCTATCAAGCTGCCAAACTAGATCTTGTTTTCTGATTACTAGTATCTGATAGATTGTTTAACAAGCACACAATCAACCTTGTGGATCATTCAAAGATCCATTTATGGTCCTTAGTATTGTACTTTGAACGTGGTATCAGAGCCAAGTACAAGGCTATTGATCAGTATTTGAAACTAATCCAGTTTTAACAGGTTTTGGTGCAAAAAGCTAGTATTGGAAGGGCGAGCTGGTATCCAGGTTTTGGTGAGGGGATTTGATCCCAAACTTTTTCAGGATAAAAATCCATACTGTTCACATGTGTGGGCATCTCTAAACTAGCATTCAAAATCCCATATTCATTGGATCACTGTATTTTCATAAGGTGTCAGTTTGATGTAATTTTTGGTGCAAATCCTAGGATAAGCTACCAAGATCACTTGCCATTAATTAGTTTTGAATTTGTTTCATGAAAACTAATTAATATAGGCTGATTTCAGACCTTCTTAAAGTGGAAACCAGGTCTTGAAAGTACATCAAAGTAAATGAGAGAGATAGAGTCAGTTTTTGTCCAAAAATAGCCAAGATTGGCAAGATTTGCTTGAGAGTAGTTTTCACTTCATCTTATCTTCATTCCAACTTTGTGAGGGAGTGATAGAACTATGATTACAAGTCCATCTGTTGGATTAGAAGTCAATATTTGAGTGAAACACTGCAAGTTAAAACCTTTGTAAGTTTCAGGTTCAAACAAATCTATATCTTGTGTGTAGAATCTTACTAGTAAGATGGGATCTACTGGAGCATACCTTCTAGAAACTAGTGAGAGATTAAATTCTACTAATTATGCTATTTGGAAAGTGAGGATGGAGTCACTCATGGTGCTCCAGAATCTCTATGAGTTTTTGATTGATGAGGAAGATGAACCTCTAGGTGCACAGGAGTTAGCTAAATACAAAAGAAGATCTAGGCTTGCACTTCACTATGTGAAGATGAATGTAAGCAATGATTTATTGAGAGAAGTATCATCTTGTACCAGTGCTAAAGAGGCTTGGGAATCTCTAAGATCAATCTATGAGTCTAGTAACACTTCAAGGGTTCTCATGCTTAGGAATCAGATTCTGCAAAGCATGAAGAGAAGTGATACAGGTTTATGTGCTAAGAATCAAGTCTCTCAATAGGGAGTTAGCTTCCATTGGAGAGAATATTCAAGATAGTGAGCTTGTTCAGATTGTCCTCAATGGTCTAGGGAGTGATTTCACTAATTTGGTCCAAATCTTTGAAATCCAAGACACTTTCCCCACTATAGAAAAGCTACACAGTGTATTAGTGGTTGAAGAGTGTAGGATGATGCATACCAATGCAAGAATGAATGCTATTTCTCTGCAGGATGGTGATGAGAAAGCTAATTTCTCATTCAAAGGCAAGAAGAAGACCAATGGCAAGAAGAAGCACTTCAAGGAGACCAAGGAGGAGGATGAGGCTTCAAGCTCAAAGGGCAAGATCAAAGACAAGTCCAAGTACAAATGTTTTTTCTGTGGAAAGAAAGGACATTTTGCATCAGAATGTCTCAAGAAGAAGAAGGCACAAGAGAGCAAACAAAGCAACATTGCACATCAGGAGGAGGAGGATGAAGAGTCACCCTTGATGGTTTCCAACAAACCACCATCTTCCAAGAGCAACACCAATGATTTTTGGTGGATTGATAGTGGGGCTAGTTCCCACATGACATATCAAAAGGACATATTCTCCACTTTACTTTCTTACAATGATTTACATAGATCAATCTATATTGCAAGTAGTCAAGAATGTAAGATAAGTGGAATAGGAACAATTCCCTTGTATGTTGGATCATCCAAAAGGATGAATCTTGATAATGTTCTTTATATTCCTAAGTTAGCCAAGAATTTGCTTAGTATTGGACAGTTAATGGATAATGGCCTTAATGTACAATTTAAGCATGGAGTTTGCTCCATCCTTAGAAATGATGAATGTATAGCCAAAGGCTTTAAGCAAGGTAGATTGTTTAAGCTTGATGCTAATGTTGCAGTGGAGAGTGTTAACTTGGCAAAGATGGAGTTATCAAAGGTGGAACTGTGGCACAAAAGGTTGGGCCACCCCAACTACAAAGCCATGGAATCTATGGTTGCAAAGGAGCTTGCAGTTGGACTCCCCAGGCATTTGTCAAAGTGCGGGAAGAGATGTGAAGCATGCAGCCTCTCAAAGGTTCACAAACTACCCTTCTCAAGATCTACATCAAGATAAAGCTCTCCTCTTGAACTCATCCATTCGGATGTTCATGGCTTTTCACGTGAATCTAATGGTGGTGCCAAGTACTATGTAATCTTCATTGATGACTATTCTAGATTTTGTTGGATGTACCTCTTGTCTAGCAAATCTATGGTGTTTGATTCTTTTGTAAAGTTCAAGACTTTGGTAGAAAATCAACTTAGTACCAAAATTAAGGTATTAAGGAGTGATAATGGAGGTGAATATATCTCCAATAAGATGATTGACTTTTATTGTTCTAATGGCATAAAGAGGGAGTTGTCATGTCCATACACCCCTCAACAAAATGGAGTGAGTGAGAGAAAAAAATGGATCTCTTTGTGAGTGTGCTAAGGCCTTAAGGCTAGATGCTTCTCTATCCAAACCATTTTGGGGTGAAGCAATAACTTGTGCTAACTATTTGTGCAATAGATTGCCAAACCAAGCCATTGGAGGAATCACACCATTTGAAGCTCTATTTGGAGAGAAGCCCAATCTCAAGGATCTGAAAGTTTTTGGATCCACTTGCTATGTACACCAATCCTTGGATAAGAGAAAGAAGGATGATTCAACATCCATCAAAGGCATCTTTTTGGTATATGGTGAGAATAGCAAAGGTTATAGAGTCTTCAATCCCATCACTAGCAAGGTGATAGTGAGTAGGGATGTTATTTTTGATGAAGGACATGCTTGTGATTTGGATGATAATGCTACTAATCATCTTGATGCCAAGGATCATGCTAGGATGGAGGAGGAGCTTCCAAGTGAAGAAGAACTTGAGGATTCACCTCAAGATGCAAGAACTCCAAGAACTCCAAGAAGATCTACAAGGGCAAGGTCCGAGCCATTGAGGCTCACCTATGATGGTCAAGGTGATCAAAGAGAAGGCTCATCATCTTTCATATCTTACACCTTTCTTACTTCAATGTTAGACGAGCCAACATGCTATGAAGATGCCTGTAAGTCTAAAAGTTGAATGGATGCTATGCAAGTAGAGTATGATGCTCTTATTGAGAATCATACTTGGGATCTTGTGGATCTTCCTCAAGGGAAGAAACCTCTTGATTGCAAGTGGGTATTTAGATTGAAGTATAATCAAGATGGATCAATAAGCAAGCATAAAGCTAGGCTTGTAGCCAAAGGTTTTTTACAACCAAAGGCATTGCTTATGATGAGACTTTTGCTCCTGTGGCTAAGCTTGTTACTATCAGGTTGATCATTAGTCTTGCTACAACCTTCAATTGGGAGCTATTCCAACTTGATTTCACAAATGCATTCCTCAATGATTATTTGGAGGAAGAGATCTACATGAGGCAACCCGAGGGCTTCATCAAGGCAAAGCATGAAGGAAAGGTGGGTTTTTTGAAGAAGAGCCTTTATGGGCTCAAGCAAGCACCTAGAGCATGGTACTCTAGGCTAAACTCTTTTCTCATTTCCATCAATTTTGTAATGAGTGCCTATGATCCATCATTGTACATAAGATTTCATGATGGCATGATCATTATTCTTGTTTTGTATGTAGATGACATTATCTTGAGTTTTGGCATTTTGTATAGAGGGACTAATCTTGGCTTAAGAGCCTATAGTGACTTGGATTTTGCAGGTGACAAAGTGGATAGAAGATCAGCAAGTACTTTTGCCAACTTTCTATGTGATGGAGTAGTATCATGGCTTTTCAAAAAGCAAGATACCATCTCCCTATCTTCCACAGAATCCAAATACAAGGCCTTGACATCAACATGAAAGGAGGTCTTGTGGCTCAAAAGGCTATTGGTGGAGCTTCATGTCATGGGGGAGGAGATTCCTATCATCTATTGTGACAACCAATCAGCCCAATCACTGTCAACTAATCCTACATTCCATGCAAGGAGCAAACACATCGAGATTGTTCATCATTTTGTGAGGGAGAAAGTGCAAGCCAAAGAGATCAAGCTCCAACATGTGCCATCATCAAGTTGCTTGGGTGATTTTTTTACTAAATCCTTAAAATGTACCCAATCAAAGTCATGTGAATGGGTACCAGAAATCAGTACTGGTGGAGTTGATCGAGTAAGATATGAATTCCGTTCTTCAAATATTTATAATATGGTAAAGAACTACATGGACTCTCTAAATGAGAATACTAAGACATTAATAATTGATGTTAACTTTTGAAAAGATAAGTTTTTAGCACGTGTGAACTTCACCACACAACCTACAGGATCTTACTGAGGTGTTGTGATTGCACAAGATTGATCAGAGAACAGTATACTTGAAAAATCTATGACAAGAGCACAATGGCATACATCTGATGAAAAAATCTAACTTCACACTATGAGAATTGAATGTCAGAAATAATTCTAAGTGCTCAGTATGGGAAAGACAGCCTGCTCTCAAGTAGAGAGAGAAAATCAATGATGGAAAACTCGGGTAGAGAGAGAATGAGTCCAAAACACCAAAATCTCATTATTCACAATATGGCAAAACATGCCAAGCTTTCCCTACATGAGAGAGACTCGAATTCCTACAGTGGAGTTGCATGGAAAGTCCACTTAACTGAACTAATTCACCTACCAGAGATCCACATGTGTAACTGCATGCATGGATGTTGCATGTACTGCATGTCAACTCATAAAACTGCCTAGACATGTGTAGATCACATAAACCACTTTGCATGTTACATGCACTGATTGCATGTGGCTTGCATGCATACAGTATGACATTATTACATGCTATCTAAACTTCTGCATGTCATCAAAATTGAATCTATCTAACTCAAATCCGACCTATACTAGAAGGTTATGTGCCCAATTCACATACCTTTTATGTACAACATGAAATTTAGTGAAAATAGCCATGGACATGACCCCAAACTCGAGATAGGAAAATAAGATTTTAATAATCTTCACACCCCTCCTTAAAATTTATGTTCCTATCAACAAAAACTTCGAAATTAGGCCAAGATTAGACCTCATCTTGATAAAGACATTCTTGAGTAGTGGTTTGGTGAGAAGATCCACAACACAATTTGTAGAATCAACATGTTCCAGTGAGATCTCTCTCCCAATGACTTTTTCTCTTACAAAATGATGAGCTACTTCAATGTGTTTTCTCCTTGCATGGAAAACTAGATTTTTTGTAAGAGCTTGAGCAGCAATGGTCATTCTTGATAATTGGAAGATCTTCATCTCCATAACACTTTAGCTCCAAAAGTAGCCTTTTGATCAATAAAACCTCCTTTGTTGTGGTTGTAAGAGATTTATACTCAGCTTCACAGGATGATAAGGAAATAGTTGTCTGCTTCTTTGATAGCCAAGAAACCAAGTTCCCTCCAAGAAATATAGTGTAAGCACTTGGGGATTTTCTATCCAACCTGTCTCCTGCAAAATTTGAATCTGAAAAGACAATCAAAGTCAGATCTTCTCCTTTGTAGAATAGTCCAAAATCTAAGGTAGAAGCTATATACCACAAGATTCTTTTAGCCAACTTCCAGTGATATAACTTTGGATCTTGCATGTGTTGACTTAGCTTATGAACACAAAAGCTTAGATCAGGCCTAGTCACTGTTAACCAAATAAGTGAGCCAATAAGACTCCTATAAAGAGTGATGTCCTCAAAGGATTTTTCATCATCTTTTATAGGAACTTTTACAGTCTGCTCCATAGGTGTATCTATGCCTTTACAATTTTCCATCTGAAATTTCTTGAGCATGGGAAGTGCATATCTACTTTGGCTTATAAATGCATGACCTTTCCATAAATCTATTTCAAGGCCTAGAATATAGTGTAGAACTCCTAAGTCCTGCATCTCAAACTCAATACCAAGTGCATGCTTAGTTTCTTCAACTAGCTTCTCATTATTTCCACAAAGAATGATATCATCTACATAGATGAGAAGTATAATTACAAATTTATCTACAAACTTATAATACAGAGAAAGGTCATATTCACTTAGACAAAATCCTAGTGATATAAGATAGGAGTTGAGCCTTGCATACCAAGACCTTGGTACTTGTTTCAGTCCATAGAGACTTTTGAACAAAAGACAAACTTTTGATTCATCACCTTCTTTCACAAAACTTGGAGGTTGCTCCATGTAAATCTCCTCCTCAAGGTAACCATTGAGAAATGCATTAGAAACATCAAGCTGGAACATACTCAATTGTGAAAACATGCAAGAGATATAAGTATTTGGATTGTTACCATCTTTGCAACTGGTGCAAAGGTGTCTTCATAGTCAAGACCTTTGATTTGTGAGTAGCCTTTGGCACAAAGTCTTGCTTTATACTTATTGATAGATCCATCATGATTATACTTGATTCTAAAAACCCACTTACATCCAATCACATGCATGTTGTTTGGTGGCTCCACAAGTTCCCATGTGTTGTTTGACATCAAGGCTTCAAACTCTTGGGTCATTGCTTCAACCTACATCTTGGATTGAAGAGCTTCTTGGACATCTTTAGGCTCTTCATCTGATATGAAGAGAGCATGATAGGAAGTTTCACCTTCCACTTGCCTTTCTTCTTCATCTCGTATGTGAGCCTCCTTGGCTCAGATCTTGCTCGTGTAGATCTTCTTGGTGTGGTAGCTTGAATTTGCTCCTCCTCAAGCCTCGGCCTCACCACCTCTTGAGCAGCATCAAGATTGATGATTGATCTTGCATGAGACTCCTTGATCTGTGCATCATCCAAGTTAAGTTTATGATCTTCATGGAAGATCACATCTCTACTAACAACATTCTTATCAGTAGAAGGAAGATATACTTTGTATGCTTTTTTAGTGGATGCATATCCTGCAAAAATTCCTTAACTGCACTAGGATCTTCCTTCTTTCTAGTTTCTAGAGGCACATGCACAAAGCATACACAGCCAAAAATCCTAAGATGATCTACCTTAGGCTTTTTCTTATACAACATCTCAAATGGTGTTTTTCCTCCAATTGCAAGATTTGGAAGCCTATTACAAAGATAGTTTGCACATGCAATTGCCTCTCCCCAAAATTTTTTAGGCAGAGAAGCTTCTAGCCTAATGGCTTTTGCACATTCACACAAAGTTCTATTTCTTCTTTCAACAACTCCATTTTGCTGAGGAGTATATGAACAAGAAAACTCTCTTTGAATGCCTTGTCTCTCACAAAAGTCTTTAAACTTATTGGAAGTGTATTCTCTTCCACTATCACTTCTCAAAGCTTTCAACTTGAAAGAAAACTGCTTTTCTACATAAGCTTTGAAAGTAAGAAAAACATCATAGACCATGGCTTTAGAAGACAACATATAGATCCAAGAATATCTTCTATAATCCTCTACAAAGGAAACAAAGCAATTTGCTCCTCCTTTGCTCTTAGTTGGTGAGAAATGAACATCAGAGTGCACCAGTTCAAATGGTTGATTTGTTTTAATGCTTGATTTAGGAAAACACCTCCTGTGTGATTTTGCCAGCCCACAAGCTTCACAAGGTAGAAGCTCCTTTGACAGTGTCTTTGGTAGTCCAACAACTTTTCCTTCCTTGACCATAGATTGCATGGCATTTGACGATCTAATTACTTAGTATAAATCAACTATTTATGCATCTCATTATCGTGTTGTGAATTGTGAAGAAGTTGAGTGTTATTACACAATGTTTCATGTGCTCTTATCAAGCAGATCGTTCACGACCAAAAAGTATTGTAGTTAGCTCTCTATCAAGCTTTCAAGCTTGAACTCTCTTGAGCATTCTAGCTCAGTCTTTAGAGTTTATTTTAGAGTTGCTATTGCGCTTATGCTTATTAGCAGAGTTGCTTATTTCAGACTTATTCTCAATTACTCAGAGATAGCTTAGAGTGCGCAGTTTCGATCTGCTATTACTTGCGCTCATTTGCATCTGATTTGTTTTGTTACTGAATCAATCAAACTTCTTATTGCGTTCAATATGTGTCAAAATGTATGCGTCTCTGTAATGTTTTTGTAACTGATAAAAATTGTCTGAGAATTCAATGCTTTATGTTTGGCTATGTAAAGACTTAGTTTCTAGTGATTTTAAGGTTAGTTACTAAAGATTGAACATGATTTCCATCACTACTGTTTTGTTCAATATTGATAGGCGTAGTCGTGCATTGGAAGTATGAATTTTCCGCTATTCCATTACTCACCTATTTCTAACACTTGTAAGGACATTCAACAATTCAGTGCCCTTCGCCGCATCCATAGCAGCCATAGATTCTCCCACCTTGATGTTGAGATTGGGCAACATAGGTCGCATAATACTCGTTAATAGTTGGATCGACAAATTTTTCATCCAGATCGTACCACTGTTGCTGCTCAGTTCGGGGTGGTATCTTGTGCCCTGCTGTTATCAAGTTCACATGGGCCACTTGTTTGTTAGTTGGCCCTGATGGTGTAGGTAATGCCATGCATTGCTGGTTCATTGGCGCTCCATATCATAGTGCACCCCCTGGCGATAAAGATAAGAGGTTTGATACTGATTCCTCTTTTTTTGTATGATCTTGGGGTTGAATGGACAAAACGTCATTTTGTGTGATGATGCATTGCACAAGTGGCAATACCTTTGTGTCAGTTTGAGATTTTGCTGCAAAATTGGACACTTGTTAGCCATATGGTTTTGGGTACAAACCGGGCACCAGACATTTTCTCTGCGTGGATACTGCAGCTGGTTATGTTTTGGTGCGTGGAAAAAGATATTACAATTTCTTGTAAGGCCTTCAGCTTTTGATCAAACTGGGCCATTCGTTGCGCCATCTGTTGTTTGTGTAATTTTGTCATTTGTTCCATCAATAGATTTGTTGATATATTTGAAGCAGTAGAGGTTGATGCTACCAAGAAGGTCAGATTATGGTTCATGGGATAAAAATCATCTTTCGAACTCTCATCCTCTTCTTTGATCGCATCTTTCATGGCTTCTTGCAACGTGGCATACTGCTCTCATCATTTGAGTTCTCTTTTGATGTTTCATGGTAGCCCCACAAGAAACTACATAATTACCGTATGATCGGGAGTCAGTGTTGTGTTGCATTCAGGTCTTAGGTGTTTGACACGTTCAATGTAGTCCTGGCCTTGCTCAACAAGAGAAAGGGGCCTTCCAAGAACTTTCTCGGTTTAAAACACGTGATGAGAGCCATTTTTACTCCAAGTGGTCTTTTCTTCGATCAAAAGGTTGAAGAACCAATCTTGTTCTACAGTAACTAGTGACATAAGAAACAACTTTAATTTTTTCGCTGAAGTTTGTTCACCATAGATTTCTCACGCTTGCTCGTAGATTTGGAGGGACCTGATTGGATCTGTCGATCCATCATATTTTGGCATCTCAAGACATGGTGCCCTCCAAACTGCTTGCAAGGATACGACAAGGACAGGTTGACCCATTGGTTCCATTGCTGTTGATCTTGCTTCTGATTCAATTCGTGGCTGTTGCAACTTTGGGAAGATTTGGTGTTTGATTTTCTGATCTGGCTGCTATTGATTGTGCGGATGTCAGATTCATTTAGTGGGGAAGTCCAGGGTAGCTGGATCTTGCTAGATGTGTAAAAAGAAGTCTGGATCTATGAGGATCTGATCAGTTTTAATGGCTATGGTGTGTTTTTAGCCCCTTTACAGTGGTTTTTTCTTGATAACGTTTTACTCCTTGTTTTGATTGGTCTGAGATTGTCAAGGATCTGGGGCTAATCTTGCTGTTGATTATATCTATGAGAGTTACTCAATGTGAGGGTTGGCTGTGTAAAAGTTCTTGTCACTATTTTGTAGGTAAAAACTCTGTTTTCTCAAGATCTACTGGGAATTGACTCTTGCAGGCTTTTTAGGAGCTGGATTTGATATGGATATGGCTATGTTCAAAGTGGGGAGGGTTCCTTCGCAGAGATCAAGAAGTCATTGATGTCTGTGAGGATTCAGAACCACTTTTTGGATTACAGATCAATCAGTATTTTAAACTAACTCTCGTAGACTTCATCATTGATTAAAAAATGACACTATAAAGATAATGGAATGGTTTGTGAAGGTTACTTCTACAAGGTTCTCTAGATTTGATGATTTTCTTAATTTTGAAGCACTTAAACCCACTTTTTAGCTTACTAGAATAAAACTAACTCTCGCAGACTCTTCTATGTACCTATCTCACTGAGATGGACCTTTAGATTCTCTACGAAGGTTACCACAAAAAATTAAAATTTGGTTGTCTACGAGGGTCTTGCCTTTGTTTTTTGTCTTTTTGGACCTGAGGAACTCTTACAGAGGGGATAATTCTAGGAACTAACTCTCACAAGCATTTTTGTGTGTTTTTTACAAGGAAATGCAACTTCAAGAGGCTCTACGAAGGTTAGTTTGCAGTTTTGAACTTTCTTTTATTTTTACAAGGGATTTTTGAATTTTTTGGGTTTTCGTCTATTTTTTTTGTGGGAAGTAACTCTCGCAGGCTTCTATGCAGGTCTGGAACAGTGTTCTGGAGCTGCTCTCATTCATGTAAGAGTTAGTTTTTGCTATTTTTGAAAAAATCAAAATTTGATGGGATTTTGGCTCTCTTTTTCCCGGTGCCAAAAGCAAAGCCGAATGCTTACTACTATTATAGACAAACTCGATCAATGGAAGGTACTTTTCCCAATCAGATTGTCTTTCTTGTGCGGGTCCAGGTGCGGGGGTTTGGCTGTCAGCTCGGTTTGTTATTCCTTCCTTTCGGTTGTCTTCAGCCATCTTCACCACCGCTCTTCATCTTCGCTTGGGGCTACCTCATCCTTCGGTCTTGGGTCTCTCTAGGTGTGTTTGTGGTCACCCTATTGATGCTCTTGCTATCCACCTCCTCCGTTGTCCTTCTGGGAGTGAGCGCACTGCTACTCATGATGTTGTTAGAGATGCAGCGACCGCTATAGCCAGAGATGGAGGATTCCATGTCCTCAGAGAGCAGTCTCATGTCCTTCCTTCTACCCTGTCCCACTCTTCCCGCAGGCATGTTGACATTGTCCTCTCTCGGGATGGGCTAATTCGTACTTTGGCAGATGTTGTTGTTGCTGATCCCACGCGTGATGACCTACTGCCTCGCTCTGCCTTCACACCAAGAGAAACGGCAGACGTGGCAACACAAGAGAAGGAAAAAAAACTACTCCGACAGGCACCCTACTGATGCTTTCATTCCCCTGGCAATTAAGACTTATGGCACCTTGCATCGACACTTTAAGGATTTTCTTCGCATGTGTTCTCATCAGGCGACAGAGCGTCAAGGTATTCCTGGTTCTATTCTCGTGGCTTCTTTCAAACAACGTATTTCCTTCGGGGTGTATATGTCTTTTTCATCTAATTTTTTCTATGAATAAATGCACTATGGTATCTTTTTCTTATTTTAAATAATACCACATTGCCTCACAAGTGCACTACTGGAATGCACTTGCCAGGCATTCCAGTCTGAAACCCCCGGCATTAGACTTTACAAAATCTCAATCTCGTATTTTAAAACTCTTGATTGCTGGCTCTCCATCGCCATGTTCAGCGTCTTCTGCTCCTCCTCCTCCTCCTCCTCCTCCTCCTCCTCGCGATCTTCTGCGCCTCCTCTTCCTCTGCTGCCTTATCACCATCTTCTGGACTCTTCTTATCCGTCCCGTTATCTGGGTTTGCACCCAAATGCACCCTCGTCTCCTTCTTCTTCTTCTTCTGTTTCAGTCTTAAAACCTTATTCTAGGTCACCATTTTCATGCCAGCTTCGCCCCTTGGAAGTTGCCAGTATTCTCAAGCCTTATTCTAGCTCCCGCTTTTGCACCTCTCTTGCTCCTGGCAACGCCATCCCACCTCTTTGCAGTATCCAATTCACTGTCAGCTCCAATAAAACTCACGATCCGACTGATTTACCCGAAGCAGAATATGGTTTTTCTTCAGATAATGCTTGTTCTACTGAGGAGGGGAGCGTTGCTGAGCCAACTGGATGCAGGGGGCCATTTTCTGGAGGCATTGATAAGCAAGAAGGCTTACTGGAGGGCGATGGCCCAACTTCTGTCGCCTCGAAACATACCTTACTTGCAATTGCAGCAGTCCTTCATGGCATTGGCATCCCGCCATCAAAAGTGTCCAGCATGATGAAGAATCATGAGGTTCCTTTCAGTTCTAGTTCTGCATCACATTTGTATAGACAAATAGAATTATTGGAAACATATGGTGTAAAGAGCAAAACTGTAGCTTTAGCAATACAGCAGTGTCCATTGTTGCTGTTCGTAGATCTAGAAAAGAGTATGAAGCCTTTAGTGGAGCTCTTGGAAGATCTAGGGCTGGACAGCAGGGCCTTCCTTGGCAAGCTTATAAGGTACAACCCTCACAAACTGATCACTTCTGCTGAGTCTACTCTTCAAAAATTGACTGAGTTTTGCACCTATTTTCAGCTGTCTAAGGAAGACATAGCAGGGCTAGTTAGGAAAAATCCCTTGTTTATCATTTTTTCCTCGGGCCAAATGTTTAAGCTAGTTGAATATTTGAAAGAGCTTGGTTTGAGCGATGAAGAAGTAGGGATGCTTATCAGAAGTGAACCATATATCTTGACTCGCAGTGTGGAGAACAGTTTGAAACCTAAAGTGGAATTTCTTAAGGAATTAGGCGTAGATAACATTGGCATTGCGAAAATCATTAAATCACAATCACGACTGTTTGGTTTTAGCATTGAGCAATCCTTCAAGCCGAAAATTGCATATCTGAAAGGTGTAGGCTTTCATGAGGCAGAAATAGCAAAACTATTATCCGGCGAGGCATCAATCTTGGCTAGATCCGTCAATGCAAGCCTGGACAACAAAGTGGAATTTCTTGTAGGGCTTGGCTTCGAAATGGGGTCACCTTATCTTTGCAAAGCTCTCAAGTTTGCGCACTCCACAAGCATGGCTTATTTGCAGCGGCGTGTTGATTGGTTCCTGTCAATGGGGTTTTCTCGTGATGATATTTTCCTGATGCTTAGGGCAAATCCCAATCTGCTTCGCAAGAACGAAGATCGCTTACAGGAAAAGATTGATTATCTTGTTCAAACTATGAAATATCCTTTGGAAGTTCTAGTGAGCTACCCAATGTTTCTGAACCTAAGTCTGGAAAAGAGGATTATACCTCGCCATAAGGTGCTCAAATGGTTAAGATCCATGGAATTGGTCAAGAGGACACCTTCTTTGTCCTTTTTCACTGGCATTTCTGATGCAACTTTCCAAACAAAGTACTTGGACAATTACCCTGAATGCTGTTCCTTTTTTGAGGGAAGGAACAGTGACTAGGCAGACAAGTGATGTGAATTTTAATTGGAGAGGGTGTATGTGGACAAAGGGCCGAGTTCACTACTTGAAAACGATCTTTTCTGAAAAGAGTTTTTAATTTTTTTCTCTGATTTTTGCAGCCTGTTCTTCTAAGGGTGCAGTCGAGAATCAAAACAGAAGGATGAGACTAGGCATGGTGGCTCATTGAACTTTCGATCTTTCAGCTTTGCAGAGAAAAAAGCTTTCACATTACGTTGAGCAGCTGTGCATGACTTTTTGTATCTACATTATAGAGTGAGTTTCTCATAATCTAAGAGCTTTGAGAATAGATTTCATTTACTGTTATATTGAACAGCTCATTGTTTATAAATTTTTTTTTTGATTGACACATTTTTTTTTTAAAATCTTTGAAGCTCCTACATAGTACAAGAAAATTCTGAAGAGATTTTTCAAAACTTTCCAGTTTTAATTTCAAGTCCTTGTGTGCATCACATAAACAAGCTCTGTGGGTAGTCTAGGAGTGTTAATTATTAAATTTGAGCAAGTCCTACCGTTGCTCTTTTTGAGAGAGAAACCAATATACTTGCTGTCATGTTGAAGATCATGAATCTGATTGTTACGAGTGAAGGTAAACTTGGTCACAAGCATCTCGAGCAATGTTGCCCAATATTTCTATCGACTCTTCTCTATCATTTAGGACGTCATTTGTTTGATCAAGTCTATAAAGCTTATTTGCCTAACATCTTGCATAGCCGTAATTGAAATCATTTGAATGGGGTTTGAAAATCTTTTGAAATGACACGTTGCAAACTCATTTCAATCCCTTAGGTTTCCAAAGTTCCCTCCAATGGGAGTTGCTAGGTTGAATCACGACATTGAGAATTCTGACACTTAAATAAACAACCTTGGAAGAATCATTCACAACTTGCTAGTTCCGAGCATAGTTACTCGAATACAAAAATGTTTTCAATTTTACACTCGAAAAATGAGAATGCATACGACAATTTTTTAATATGCATACAGATGAGCGAACCATGTCATCATGCCACATCATTAACATTGTCATAGTTTTTTATGAACAAAATTTGAAATACACAATCAAAACTAGAAAGGCCCCAAAATACGGCTCAAGATTTATCCAAGGATGGTCTAACAAACTGGAACTAACCAAAAGTGGCCTAAAATTGCCTAAATATGTGTTGGATATTTGAAATCTTGATTACGGCCCCAAAACAGCCCAATATGGCATTTGTAGCAATATTGGGAGCCAAGTATATTGTTTCGGTAACTCGTATACATATTATGATCCTTGTTCTTGTTTATTTTATTTTATTTTATATTTTATATTTTATATTTTATTTTTAATTAGATATATAAATTTATAACTTTAAAATTTTGAATTTCATATTATTTGAATTATTATTACTTTTTCTTTCTTCTTATTGGTTGTCTTTTGCTTCTTAGTCAACATTGGTCCTACCCAAGAGAATTCGGGTTCTTTTGAAACCCAGTTAGCAACTTATGCTTGGGTACTGACGAGACATAAGCAATGTTGTTTGGCTAAGATTTTTTGTTTTTTGAATTTTGTATTATTGTTTTGACTTAGATCCTTTGACTTTTTGAGTTGGTCGTATATTGTTTCTAAGCTTTATTTTATGACATTACTAACTTTTCTATATAAATTTGTGAAACTGGATATTTTCACAAATAGATATTTTTTTGTCACTGTAGCGGACATGCAAATTCTTAATGAATTTTCGTCCAAGTAGTGGCCACCTGTATGTTCTTATTTGCATACCTTGAGAGGGTGTGCATTCCCCTACAGCTAATCTGATATTTTACTAATCAAAACTAACATCTCTTACTCGATGTCATGTTGGTAAGGTTCTTCTTGTTTCATAATAATTTTATGTCTCCCTCTTCTTATTGGTTGGCTTTTGCTTCTTAGTCAACACTGGGTCTACCCAAGGGAATCTGGATTCTTTCGAAACCCAGTTAGCAACTTATGCTTGGGTACTGATGAGACTAAACAATGCTGTTTGGCTAAGATTTTTTGTTTATTGAATTTTATATTATTGTTTTGACTTAGATCTTTTGACTTTTTGAGTTGGTTGTATATTGTTTCTAAGCTTTACCTTATGACATCACTAACTTCTCTATATAAATTTGTGAAATTGGATGTATTCTAATTCCACAAATAGATATTTTTGTCACTTTAGAAGACATGCAAATTCTTAATGAATTTTCGTCCAAGTAGTGGCCACCTGTATGTTCTTATTTGCATACCTTGAGAAGGTGCGCATGCCCCTACAACTAATCTGATATTTGACTAATCAAAACTAACATCTCTTACTCGATGTCATGTTGGTAAGGTTCTTCTTGTTTCAGAATAATTCTATGGCGCCCTCTGTTTTTTTTTTTTTGAGCTCTCAGTCTATTGTTTATTAGGGTTAATCACTTGCTTCTAGTTCACCTAGATGTTCTCCTTTCCTCTACATAGCTCTCAAAAAGTTTTGAAGTTTGTTTGAGTTTATGATTTATTGCCTTTAAAGTTGTGTTGTAAATTCATCATTTGTTGGGTCTCTTCTAAGTAAACTTTTCATATTTAAAGAAAATTGTTCTTAACTTTAGGTTAATTGATGCTCTACTTCCTTTTTTTTAACTTTCAATATAGGTCACTCCTTTAGTGGTAAAAATCAAAATAAAATTAAATAAAAATTCCTCCATGTATAATTGTAGTCAAGTTTTTTACGTTTTGTCATTTTGTATGTGGATAAATGCTCAAACAATATTGTATTTGTTTGCAAGAAATTCTATTTGGAATCGTTATTGAATGAGGTCCATTCTCCAATGGGAACATATATGAGTGTAATAAAATATCATCAAGATTTTTGTCATTCTTATAACTTTAATTGTTACCCAAACCTTCCATATCTTTGTGCTGCATGGAAATTTCATAAAGTTCCTAAAAGGCCTAGGTTTATTGCAGCAGCCTATAAAACTACGCTGATTGACCTTTCTAAGTGGCTAAGTAATTGTTTCAAAGCGTTGCTTCCTTCTATTAATGAGCTTTGGATAAACTTACTTATGGATGCAGATGTTCTTGTTAGTTGTAGTTGGATTTTACACGATTTTGTAGGTATTATAGAAGTAATAACATTTTTGAACTCCTCGTATTTTAAAAGAAAAAACCCAACCTAGCTTCAAACCTATGACTTGACAACACTTTACACTAAAATCAATTTGAAAGATTTGAAGTTTCGTGTTAACAAGCTAATTCAAGATGTTTTTAGCAATAAACTAAAGGACACTCAATGCAAAGCTTTAAAAGTTGAAAAGAGTGCTTTGCATTTTGAGTTTTGTTGGCTTAAGAACAAAAATCAAGATGTCGATTCAAAGAAGAAAAGATTTACTAAAATAGTTGATGTTGAATTCTTTCTTGGTTGCACTTATATTTTATATATACTATCATATGTATGTATATACTATATATTCTATCATACACATACATATTACATATACACACACACACACACACACACACATACATATACACATAAACAATACATACATACATATGTATATACATATAAATGGTATATAAATATTTATATATTGCTTTTTGGCAATAAAACCAAAAACATTCAATATACCCTAACCCCAAGTAGTTTGTACAGTAGTCTGTTATGACTTTATACGGTTCAACGCCATCAACTTGTGAAAGAGTGACGTATATACATGAAATAGTTCCAAAATAGGTACATGTCAAGTTTTTTAAGAGTGCTAAGCATTATTGGACAACCCTGAAGGGTAGCTTGGGGAATAGTTCATTTGACATCTGCTATTTCTGCCGTTTTTAGCACTTTCACCATGTCTTTTCCAAAATTTTTACAAATCTCCATGAATCGTGTTTTTGGATCGTAATATGATGCCTTGGCTTGACTCTCGTTTTTGGAACTGGCATTGACAATCTGAGAAAGTATGAAATTTGAATCTTGCAAGTTGTGGGTCGGTAGCTTGGGGATAGTTCATTTGACATCTACTTTTTGTCGTTTTTAGCACTTTCACCAAGTATATCTTTTCCAAAATCTACAAGTCTCTATGAGCTGTGTTTTTGGATCGTAATCTGATGCCTTGGCCTCTCGTCTTTGAACCTGGCATTGACGGTTTGAGAAATGTTGCAATTTGAATCTTGCAAGTTGTGGGTTGGCAGCTTGGGGGATAGTTCATTTGACATTTGTTTTCGTTGTTGTTTTAAACACTTTCACTAAGTATGTCTTTTCCAAAATCTGTAGGTCTTTATGAATTGTGTTTTTGGATTGTAATGACTCTTGTCTTTGAACATGACGGTTCGAGAAAGCATGCAATTTGAATCCTACAAGTTGTGGGTCAACAACTTGGGAGATAGTTCATTTGACATCTGCTATCTCTGTCATTTGTCACCAAATATGTCTTTTCCAAAATCTGTGCAGGTCTCTATGAATTGTGTTTTCGGATTGTAATTTGATGCCTTGGCCTGACTCTCATATCTGAACCTAGCATTGATGATCTGAACCCTGCAAGTTGTGGGTCATCGTCGATCTGATCTGCATTCACTTTCATAAGTGTGCTCGCCTTCTTGATTCCACATTAGTGGCACTTCCAATTTCTGGCACTAGTTTGTGCACCGTACCTATCCTCAAGCAAGTCAACCTCAACCGTGAGGAAGTGAATAGTTTCAAGCTCCATGGAGTTTTTGGGAGAAGCAACATTGGTAGAGGAGGAAAAGCAGAGTTAGATGTCTCCTAGTAAAGTCTGAGTAATATCGATAGACAAGAAATCAACTGCTCTTGAAAAAATATTTTGTTGTGTTGAAAATGCAGCACAATAATTCCAATTGATCCTAGAAATGATAGAGAAAGCATGTACTTAAGATCCAATAGCTAGAGCACAAATCAGTCTATTGATTTCTAGCTTATCTTGGCTTGAACTCAACTTTATGGCTCCAAAATCATGCAAAGAAGTTCACACATGTGGATCTATCGGCCTGCTGCAGCCTATGTATTGTACTAGCGCCCTTCAACTCTTCTAATCATTACACAAAACCAAATGCCAATAGTAATCATCAAGCAAATAGTAGACCAAAACTAGTCACGAAGGAAGATCTCAATTTTACTCATAAATGGATGGAAAATCCATCACATATTTATACGTAAGTGCCTCGGATCTGAGCATTTAGGGCTACCTCTGATCCAAGTGTCTAACCTAATAGGTCATAAGATCCACCCTAATTGGGGGTCAAGATCTTGAGATCCAAAACAATGTAAAAATTGCTATTTTTAGCTCCTAGAATCTCTAGCCTATCTATGCACAATTTGGCCTCATTTCAAAGGTGTCATTCCGAATAAGACTTATGAAAAGTTTCCTATGTGTTTTGGCGCGTGTGACATCCCACAACATGGCCACATTACAATTTACAAGTGGTAGAACCAAGCTAGATCAATTGTAAAATTTCAATACTCCTCACAATTTAGCTTGATAAGACTAGCTTGTGTTAAAATTCACAAGCTAGTTTGGAACATTTTTGGTTACATGCATTGTAATTGGCAATATGGCCATGTAAATAGATGCCATACATGCCAAATAGCATAGTATGCTTTTCCAAAGTCTTATTCTACATCCGACATTGTAAAGGCACCTTTGAAATAAGGCCAAAGAGTGCTTAGATAGGGTAGAGATAAAATAGGAGCCAAAAATAGTATGTTTTTTTATTGTTTTTGGATCTCGAGATTAATGACCCTAATTAGGGTGGATCCAATGATCAATTAGGTTGGATGTTAGGTTAGGTTATGAAAAGTATAGAGAATCCCTAAAATGCTCGGATCTGAGCTACTAATGTATAAATATGTGATGGTTTTTCCATCATTCATAAGTAAAAAATTGGTTTTCAATCTACCAATGTTGGTGATCCAGATGTTTGATATTTGCTATTTGTGTTGAGTAATTTGGATTTGTGAGATTGATTTGGAAGTTCAGTTATTGTACTCTGCTTGTGGCAGTCCGTACTTTCACACGTGTGAAGAGAATTGCATGAATTTAAGCATTCAAGTGGAGTTCAAGTCAAGGTGAAGCTAGGAAACACTAAATTGATTTTGAACTATACAAGTTTCGTGAAATAGTTTCGCAAAACTGTCGCGAACATAGTTCATTTCTGCAGACTGTCACGAAAGTAATGTATTTTTGCAGACTTGTTCTAAATGCAAGTTTGCAGAAGTCCTTGAAGATGGCCAAGTCTTCAGTGATTTCAAGTTATTAAACTCAACATCTGAACTTGAAATTATGACAGAATTGGTTTTTTTGTTGTTGGAGATTAGTCGGAAGCCCGTTGTAGACGTTCTTCAAAAAAATTGGTTGTCTGAGTTTGTGATTTCTGTAGGTATTAGATGAGCAGACTTTGAACCCAAAATAGGTTTCATCTGACCTTAGATCAAAGATCAATAAATTTACAGGAAGAATCATGAAATAGAAATTAGTCATTCACCAAGGAGACAACTATGGGCTTAATTTCCAATAGTCCTCCTTAAGGTCACGGTTGGTGCCTTGGTATTGTCGTCACGTTCAGCATATTGAAAAACTTCTGGTGCTTGATCTTGGGAAGCGCTTTGGTGAAGATGTTTGCGACCATTTCTGTTGTGGAGCAGTATTGAAGGATCACTTGCCTTGAGAAAACTTTTTCCCGAATAAAATGATACTAGATTTCTATGACTTGGATTTGCCATAAAATCTGGGATTCAGTGACAATGAAATACAACTCAAGTTGTCACACAAAATGGTGGTAGCATTGAAGTGAGTGTGATGTAAGTCGTAAAGTAACAACCTGATTCATATAGCTTCTTTTGAAGCTTGACATGTTGCGATGTACTCTGCCTTGGTCGAAGAAATGACAACTGATTTTTGCTTCCTGGAGTTCCACGAAATCAGTCCTCCTACTAGATAGAAACAGAACTCGAAGGTAGATTTTCTGGTAGAGACTGTTTCTCCCCAGTCTGAGTCGGAGTAGCCTCGCAGGACAAGTGGGTTGATAGCATTTTCATCATAACATAAAATGTCAGCTAAACTTCCCTGAATATATCTCATCACTCTCTTTAATACTTTCCAATGAGAGATCCTAGGATTAGACATGAATTGACTTAACGTGCTAACAGTGTATGCTAAATCTGGTCTAGTACACAACATTGCATACATCAAAGATCCTATTAGTGAATGATAAGAGTACTTCGCTATGTCGAGTACTTCACTATCAGAATCAGCACAAGTAGGTTTATTCAATACTATACTTGGATTCATTGGAGTATCAATTGGTTTGCAATCAAACATATGAAACTTTTCTAAAATGTCTTAGATATGCCTGCTGGCTAAGATAGATCTCCTTCTAAAGCCTATTTCTAGTAATGTGAATTCCTAGAAAAGAACGGACAACTCCTAAATCAGTCATGTCAAATTCCTTTGACAGATCACTCTTAGTAGTGTGCATAAGAGAAGTGTCGTTAGACAAAATAAATACATCATCTACGTAAAGAGCTATGTGAACTGAAGTGGTGCCTATATGCTTCAAATAAACATTATAGTCAGCTGAATTGTTTGCAAATCCCAATTGAATGAGGTAAGAGTTGATTCTATCGACCCATGCTCTTGCGACCTGTTTCAGACTATAGATTGCTTTGTGCAGCTTGCACACTTTGTGCTCTTGGCCTTTGACTTCGAATCCTTCTGGTTGAAAGATGTACAGCTCCTCTTCGACGTTCCTATTGAGAAATGTTGTCTTGACATCCATTTGGTGCATTTCGAGGTCTTCAGCAGTTGCTAACGCAATTAGACTGCATTTTGATGACAGGACTGAAAATTTCTTGATAATCCACTCCTTGGACTTGAGTGAATCCTTTAGCCACCAACCGTGTTTTTCATTTAGCAATGGAACCATCAGAGTTGATCTTCTTCTTGAAGATCCACTTGTTGTCGATAACTCTCTTGTCGGCTAGGCTCTCTGGTTTTTCTGATGAAGTCTGAATGATTGAGGTGTGTACCTCTCAGGAACTGTCCGAGTCCGTGAGGATCTGCGGACGTTTGGTTGACCAAGATATGATGATGTTTCTTTTTTAATTTCTCCATATCTGTTCGAGCTAGCTTGGTCTGGTGTGATGATAGGTACTGTCTGCTGTTCGGCTTCTGTAGTTGTAGCTGTAGGTTCTGTAGAAGGAACATTAACATTGGAAGAATCCATGCTATGTAAAATAGGATGCAATGACATAGTATCGTTTATCGATGGTTGTTTGAATTCATAGTATGTATGTTTGAGCTACAATTGAAAAATTATGGCAAGTCAAAAGTATTAGTGCTATAATATTTTAATAATAAAAAAGGCATCTTGCACGAATTCTTAAAGGGTCTTTTTGAAAATCAAAACTCCTCTAATGTGTACTATTCAAAGGCTCTTTCTTCTCTCTTTCTCGGAATTTAGCTACAATGCTACTCTCTTGAATCTCACAAGACTCAAGAAGCAAGAGCTATAATGATCTTAAACTCAAAAAGACTTGGAAAAATGAATTCTTCACAATCTATTCAATTTAGGACCTTGGATTTGACTCTTGGAAGTGCCAATGCCTTCCTATGGTGTTTAGAATGGGTTTTAGCTTCACTCTTGAACTAAAAACATAAGTCTCAAACTCACTCTCAATGATTTAATAAACTTCTAACACCATTCAACATCAAATCTATAATGGAAACAATGGATTTTTACAAGCACATCATTAGTTTCACTCTTCACAACTTGTTTTGAAGCTCAAAACACAAAGTTTTGGTGAAAGTACAACTCCAGCAACCTCTCACACGTGTGAGAAGTACATTTGAACTTTTTACACTAATCCAAACCTCAACATCACAAGTAAACTGTTAGTAAAGGTCACCCTCTTTCAGAATGAATCCAGCACCAATGCTTTCACCAAAATGAAGATATTTGGATCATCAACTAAGCTCTTTGACTTGGCTCTGATATCATGTCAAAATTTTAGAGTTAACTTTTGGATGTACTTGCTATGTCAATATAACTCTTGATGATAGGACAAAGGAGAATCCATCTTCAAGGAAAGGTATATTTGTTGGATATAGTGAGTGAGTAAAGCCTACAAGGTTTACATTCCTACTACTAATAAGGTGGTTATTGGTAGAGATGTCATTTTTTATGAGGGGAATATTCCAAAGGTGTCTTCAAATAATGATGGTGTGGATGGATCTAACATTCTTGATGTTAATGTAAAGGATCCTACTTTAGATGGTGATGATGAGAAGGACCTTCATGAAGTCAAAGTCCAAGGAGAGCATCAAGGGAAAGACAAACACGTTCAAGGCTCACATATGATGAGAAAGGTAAGCAATTGGAAGTGACTCATTTTGTATTTCTCACATATTTTGGTGTATCTTCTTGTGTGGATGATATTATGCAAGTGGATGTTGGCATTCATGGTTTATCAGAAACTAATGGATCTACAAAAGAGATCTTAGTCAATGACTTTGATGGTCAAGTGGAAGATCAAGAGCTTGATCTCAAAGTGCTTCAACAACACAAAAGACAAACTAGTGACAATTTGGAGCTAGTCAAGAGCTTCAAGGGAGAGTCAATTGGCAAAGATGTTATGGATATATTTTTGCAGGTTATTGAAGACTCAAGTAAGGTCAAAGGAACAGCAAAAAAGTGTTTTTCAAGTTTCCTTTACTTGTTCTATCTCATTTTTGAGCAATTTCATGTGGATGTGTGCTATTTGTGTGTATGCTTGATTTTGTGATTAGTAGCTACATGCTACTGGTGTGACTCCTCTTTCCATAATTCTGATTGAACCATAGCTTGGGGGCTAGATCCGTACGATCTAGGTTTGGTTGGATTGGTTTATCCACCACCTATTCCCTTGTATTTTTGCTTTGTATGGTATGCTTAACCTAGAATTCTGTTGTGAGGACTTTAGATTGGTATGGTGGAAAAGGGAGGGGGGGGCACAATTTTTGCATCTGGAGTTTAATTAAAAACATGTGGAATTTCTTGTTCAAAGGTGTTTTTTCAGTTTTAATGAACTGATAAGTTACTTATTGCAATTGTTTTCTAAGCTAAAGAATTGTTAATAAATTTTCAATGCAGTGACGTGTTAATTTCGGTTTTTTATTGCTTAAGTACCCATTTGATGATTCATAGGTATAATTTGTTAATGAAAGCACGTATGGCCTAAAAATTAGTTTTTTTTGTAGATATTGCTTAATTTAACAATTATTATACCCGTAATGAATGCGTTAACTGAACGAATTTTTTTTTAATTTTCAGTTGGAGGGGGGTGCTATCGAGATTCACCCGACATCACCAAGAAGCGATGGGAGAAATACGAAAATTCAGTCCGGCCTCACCTGACAGTGATACACCCTAGACTCAAAAAAAACTGTTGCAAACTTTAGGCAAGGTAGTTCTAGAACTTCATCAGAGCAATAAACAATGGGATAAACAAATGCAAAATCTATCTAATTAACTACAAGCTCTTAACTCTAACAACTTGGGCTACTAACCAAAAATGTTTTCCAGCGATAGAAAGTTTAAATGTCCGGAAGTTGTTGAAAACTGGGTAAACCGTTGGACCTGCTAACGCATCTTGGATAAAGGTGCCCAAGGCTTGGTAGGCTGTTGTGAGGTCTGTGAGAGCAGTCGGTGGTGTGGTTCTTGCTGGGGCTGAATGTGGTTTTGCCCGAGTGATCTACACGCCAGTATCATCATCTTCAATCAAGTTTTCTTGCGACGTCATGCCCTCAGGTGCAGTGGAATCAGCACGAAGAGGTGATACAACATACATTTGCTACACAAATGTTTCATCAGACAATGGTTTGTCACACTCGGCGGCCTTCAGAGGTGAAGTGAGAGGCATGAGAGGAGTAGCAGTGGTGGAAAGAGGTGCAAGAATGGCGTTTTCAAATGAGTGGATGAGAGGAATGGAAGGAAACTAGAGGGTGGTGGTAAAGATGGCTGGAGATGAAGGAGAGGTAGGAGGTGAGAAGTTGATTTGGTTGAGCCATGCTAGGGTGCCAGGGGACAATTGGGAATCAAGAAGGTTGATGGCGGCAGGTGGAGTAGAAATAGTGGTAGTGACAATAGCAAGGGGAATGGAAGAAGCGATGGTAATGGAGGCTGGGGTCGAAACGGGAATGACAATGAGAGTGATGGAGGAAGTGAGAGTGGTCGTTTGTGCGGACGTAGAGGCAGTGGTTGTGGAAGAATCCTGAGATGGCGCGGTTCATTGACGAGTTGTAGGAGGACTAGCGGAGGTGGAGGTAGCGCCACACATTCTTTTGCTGGTCAACATGTTAGTAGCAGTGGAGTGAGTGGAGGTAGTAGCACCAAAAGGTGGGAAGAGATTAACGTGAGGAACGTCAGTCGAAATGATGGAAGAGCGTTGGAAGTTTCAGATCTTTTGTTCGAAAATTGTACAGACAAAGTTACACAATAGGGGCCCGACGACCATTCGATCGCGTGAGTTTGGTTTAATGGCCAACCTTAGTTTGTTCAGAACAAAGCTGGACCAATCATGAGGTATGACAGAGGGTTTAGGGTATTCCAAATATGATTCTACTATCTGGCTCATGAGGTTAGATTGTATGCGCTCTTTGCGCAAGGATGAAATGACTAGAAAGTTATTCAACAGATATGTTGTTGATTGGATGATGGGGTTATTGATAGTATCTATCAAATATCCAAGAATAGGTTTCGCTACCAACCATGCCACATTGATCTTATTCACTCCTTAAATAGTTGGCGTATCAAGGGTGTATCCTTTTGGTGAGGAGGTGCTAGGTTCCATATCCGAATCAGGTTGACATGTATGCCCAACCATATAATCAACTGTAGCTAATGCTTCCATTCATCGCACAATGTCATTTTGAGAATCATAATGGACACCCTTGATTGGATAAGGGTGAACAAAGGTTATGGTCTATGGTGGAGGAGTCATCATCAGCTTTGGGAGTAATAGGTTTTACCATCCATGTGGTTGGATCCACCTTTACTATCTGTTTCTTATTTTCGAAGGTGAGTTTTTCGGTTCCCCAGTTGTGAACCACTTGCGTGACTCTCTGAGTTTTGGGACCCATCGGAGTTAGGAATGGTTGGATGAGAGCAGGGGCACTACGATGGGAGGGTTTTTGGTGAGTACCAGAGACAGTTCCTATTGCTGCTAGTGCATCCGTATTGACACGCACTTGATACATCTTGTAATCGTATTGGACGTAGAAGCAGGCCTTTTTCTTGTCCCACGTGGCATAGGCCATGAGGACGAGAGGCATGTTAAGCATAGCTGTAAATATGGATGTGTAAATGCCCATCGCTTGCAGGAGAGCTCCAACTGCCTAGACCCAAGGCATGACCAAGGAATCTGCAGGCGGTGGCCAGATTTGCATATAAGAAGAAATGTCATTTTTGATGACATCCTTGGGGGTAAGGGAGTCGTCAGATAGATTGGATGGTTGGTTGGTAGTGCTAGAAGCTGAGGTTGTGGCTAGTGAAGGAGGTGTGGAAGGGTAGTGGAGACCCAAAATGCCTCTAAGGGCTTGACAACCCATCACAAACATCAAAAATACCAAAAAAACACTCAAATTTGCTTTTGGCACCGGGAAAAAGAGAGCCAAAATCCCATCAAATTTTGATTTCTCCAAAAACAGCAAGAACTAACTCTCACATGAATGAGAGCAGCTCTAGAACACTGTTCCGGACCTGCATAGAAGCCTGTGAGAGTTACTTCTCACAAATTTAAAAAAATAGACAAAAACCCAAAAAAATTCAAAAATTCCTTGTAAAAATAAAAAAAAAAGTTCAAAATTGCAAACTAACCTTCATAGAGCCTCTTGAAGTTGCATTTCCTTGTAAAAAACACAGAAAAATGCTTGTGAGAGTTAGTTACTAGAATTACCCCCTCTGTAAGAGTTCCCCATGTCCAAAAAGACAAAAAACGAAGGTAGGACCCTCGTAGACAACCAAATTTCAATTTTTTGTGGTAACCTTCGTAGAGAATCTAAAGGTCCATCTCAGTGAGATAGGTACACAGAAGAATCTGCGAGAGTTAGTTTTATTCTAGTAAGCTAAAAAGTGGGTTTAAGTGCTTCAAAATCAAGAAAATCATCAAATCTAGAGAACCTTGCAGAAGTAACCTTCACAAACCATCCCATCATTTTTATAGTGTCATTTTTTAATCAATGATGAAGTCTACGAGAATTAGTTTAAAATATTGATTGATCTGTAATCCAAAAAGTGGTTTTGAATTCTCACAGACATCAATGACTTCTTGATCTCTGAGAAAGAATCCTCCCCACTTTGAACATAGCCAGATCCATATCAAATCCAACTCCTAAAAAGCCTGCAAGAGTCAATTCCCAGTAGATCTTGAGAAAACAGAGTTTTTACCTGCAAATTAGTGACAAGAATTCTTACACAGCCAACCCTCACATTGAGTAACTCTTATAGATATAATTAATAGCAAGATTAGCCCCAGATCCCTGACAATCTCAGACCAATCAAAACAAGGAGTAAAACGTTATCAAGGAAAAACCATCGTAAAGGGGCTAAAAACACACTATAGCCATTGAAACTGATTAGATCCTCATAGATCCAGACTTCTTTTTACACATCTAGCAAGATCCAGCTACCCTCGACTTCTCCACTAAATGAATCTGAGATCCGCACAATCAATAGCAGCCATAGTAGAAAATCAAACACCAAATTTTCCCAAAGTTGCAACAGCCACGAATTGAATCAGAAGCATCATCAGCAGCAATGGAACCAATGGGTCAACCTGTACTTGTCGTACCCTTGCAAGCAATGTGGAGGGCACCATGTCTTGAGATGCCAAAATATGATGGATCGACAGATCCAATCAGGTCCCTCCAAATCTAGGAGCAAGCGTGCGAAATCTATGGTGAACAAACTTCAACAAAAAAATTAAAGTTGTTTCCTATGTCACTAGTTACTGTAGCACAAGATTGGTTCTTCAACCTTTTGACCGAAGAAAAGACCACTTGGAATGAGTAAAAGTGGCTCTCATCACGCGTTTTAAATCGAGAAAGTTCTTGGAAGACCCATTTTTCTTGTTGAGCAAGGTCAATATGGGAAAGAGAGAAAGGGTCCAGGACTACATTGAACGGGTCAAACACCTAAGATCTGAATGCAACACAGCATTGACTCCCGATCATACGATAATTATGTAGTTCCTTGTGGGGCTACCATGAAACATCAGAAGAGAACTCAAATGACGAGAGCAGTACGCCACGTTGCAAGAAGCCATGGAAGATGCGATCAGAGAAGAGGATGAGAAAGATGATTCCTATTCCATGAATCATAATCTGACCTTCTCGGTAGCATCAGCCTCTACTGCTTCAAATATCTCAACAAATCTGTTGATGGAACAAATGACAAAATTACACAAACAGCAGATGGCGCAACTAATGGCCCAATTTGATCAAAAGCTGAAGGCCCTTACAAGAAATTGTAGCATCTTTTTCCACACACCAGAACATAACCAGCTGCAGTATCCACGAAGAAAAAATGTGTGGTGCCCGGTTTGTACCCAAAACCATATGGCTAACAAGTGTCCAATTTTGCAGCAAAATCTTAAACTAACACAAAGGTATTGCCACTTGTGCAATGCATCATCACACGAAATGACGTTTTGTCCATTCAACCCCAAGATCATACAACAAAAGAGGAATCAGTATCAAACCTCTTATCTTTATCACCAGGGGGTGCACTATGATATGGAATGCCAATGAACCAATAATGCATGGCACTACCTACACCATTAGGGCCAGCTAACAATCAAGTGGCCCTTGTGAACTTGACAACAGCTAAGTACAAGATACCACCCCGAATTGAGCAGCAGCAGTCGTACGATCTGGATGAAAAAATTGTCGATCCAGCTATAAAACGAGTATTATGCGACCTATGTTGCCCAAGCTCAACGTCAAGGTGGGAGAATCTATGGATGCTATGGATGCGACGAAGGGCACCAAATTGTTGAATGTCCTTACAAGTGTTAGAAATAGGTGAGTAATGGAATAGCGGAAAAATTCATACTTCAAATGCATGACTACGCCTATCAATATTGAACAAAACAGTATTGATGCAAATCATGTTCAATCTTTAGTAACTA